>BQNB010061792.1:0-36339 GCA_026074375.1 Tanacetum coccineum
CTTTGTGTAGCTGGAAGTCCGCAGTTGCTGGAATTTCTGGCTAACACGTTTTGTTTATATTTGTAGCCTGAAATGGAATCATAAGATCAATTTGTGGAACTCTCTGTTTCATATGGTTGGTAAGAAACCTCAAAGGTGTTATGTATATCGATTGTGTCGCGATAAAGAGAATATATATAGTATTAGAAGTTTACATTTTGGTACCCTTTTAAACTATACAGAAATGCAATTAAGCTAGTCTAATACAGGAATGAATCTTGAGTTGTACCATAAGCAGGAAACACTAGTTCTCTTGGATTCTCACGGCATGCCTCGAACCTAAGATAGTTTAATGGTCGAATTATGTCTGATATAACTGTATTCATTATTATTACTAGCCGGGTACCCGCGCAATGCGGCGGCGGGTACCCTGTGACTATATTTTGCGGCGAGCAAATGTTATCCGACTAAGCGTTTTTCTTACGAAAAAATAAAGAATCTCTGCAGTAAGTACCAGTAAGAGTTGAGGAGTGGAAGTGAAGGTATATTGAGACTATTTTTGCTGTAACAAAAAATATTTGTGTGTGTGAGATATGAAATGGTTTGTGTGGATTTATATTATGGATGCGGTTACACATTTTTAATAATCATTATTGATAGTAATGATTTTAAGCGGTTACACGTTTTTAATAATTATTGGAGGCCGTTACAATGATAGTTTAAGCGGTTACACGTTTTTAATGATATTGCTTATTCTTTTTTTAAGATTTAAAAAAGATAAACTTAGACAAATTCAATAATTATTTTTAATAGTGAACAATCACTACATAATAAAAAGAATTTTTTTTATTGTAGAACGTAAGTAGTAGTTAAGTAAATTGAACAATTCCAAATACCCCAATAATCACAAATCAAATATTAAAATTCTAACAATTCGACAAAATAAAACCCCAAACTGGTTATCATCATCATCGATCATCAATTTAAAACTACAATCACCAAATCAGTAACATAACATGATGAAAAAAAACTAACTAAAAATCTCCGCCACTTCATCAAAAGTTAATAGATTTAGGATCACGGATGCTTTGCACAGATTAATCATTAATTCATAAGACTCCATCCCTAAAAAAATCAAAATTCATCAAACCTTAGCATTTGACATCAACGATGTAAGCCCTCAACATTTCTTGAAATCATCCTTGCAACAATTAACCATGATGTCATCAAACAGTTTAACAAAATCATTCAAATCAAACATCTTAAACCCTCTTCATTCATCTCTAAAACCTTTATCACCTTTTTAAAAAAAAGATGTCACCGGAATAAGAAGACCTCAATTTCTTTGGTACCCGTATTCATCTTCTGCTTTGGTACCCGTATTCCTCCAAAGCCATGATCATTAGTTTGGCAGACGGCGGAGACAATGACGGCGGTAGCGGCTGACGGCACATGATGTTAGCAAAGGTGGTGGCAGAACTAAACGGTAGTGGTGGCAAAATATGATATGTGAGACGGTGAAATTTGGTTGTTTGAAGAAAGAAAGAGAAAGATGTTTGTGTTTTTAAGAGAGATAAAACAGAGAGATGAAAATGGTGTAATAAATTTTGTTAGTGTGTTAGGTTTTTATACTCGTATTTGAGTTTGTGATTTATGTTAGGGCCTATTTATCCACTAATAGTTTACACTTAAATGATGTTTAATGGACCGTAATAAATGGACCACATGAATGCAGCAGTTATAATTTGACTGAATTGATGACAATATCAACGTTAGCAGTTACAAGTTGACTGTATTAAAAAACGTATATGGGCCGTTACAACTTTACCATTTAATTGGTTGTTACATGTTTTGAGCTGTTATAGTTTTGGCTATTAAAGGATTTTAAATGTGTATAATGAATATTTTCTAATGGTTTTACATTTTAAATGTGTTGTAGTTGTCTTACACAAGGTTTAACCGTCTTGATGATAGTGGCGATTGATTGTGTTGGTTGTGGTGGCGGTTACCAATGGTGGCTGGCAGTGTTGGCCGGATATGAGACACAAGGATACATATTTTTATTTGTAACTATGTTGTAAACATGGCAATTTAATAATCATGAATTCGGTATATACGGCTATTGATTGTTTACTACAATCGGTTTTTTATGTTTTCTTTCTCAAGAGACTTGGGTGCTTATGTTTTTTTTAACACAAGGTGCTTATGTTTTCCTTTAATCTACAAAGAGTAAATGTACGAAAATTAATGATCACAATGTTATCAAATGAAAAAAAAACAAAAAAAGTCACAGTAATATACTCATTTGAAAATCTAAGTTAGGGAACAACGATGAAAAAACGAAAAAACTTGAAATTACTAAAATGCCCATCGTTGAAAAGTCAAACTAACACCCGTTACGTATAACGGGGCTCGAGGGACAAAAAAGGTAACAAAAATCGACTTTAAGGATTAACGACATCGACCCCCGTTATCTAGGGACTGAATCCGCAATCTGACCTAAGTTTAGGGACGAATGGTGTAATTTATCTTTTTTTTTTCTTTTTTGTGTAGAACTATTTTTTTTTATTTTGGTGTGTAAATGAACCCAACAAAATGAACCCAACAATCTGATATAATTGCCTAGATAAACCCGTTTTGTTCATTATGAGCCCGTTTTGTTCATAAATGTGCTAAAATGAACTAGTGTGAGATCATGAATGAGCTAAAATGAATTTGTTATTGTTATACTTTATACAATGAATAAGAAATGTTTACAAAATCCCTTGATAACAATGTGAGATCGATCTCTCTCACTCACCATATATGTACACTTACAAAGGAGATACATATGTTTTACTATTATTGGTGCTAGATCAAATGTGTATGTGTTTTGCAAATAAAGACAAAAAAAGAACTTTAGGGACCAACGATGTAATGTGAAAAAAAAAAACGAAAACACTAATGGATACTTTTTTGAATTCTGACTTTGAAGTTAATAGGGACCAACGGTGAAAAAACGAAAAAATTAAAAATTACTAAAATGCCTATCGTTTAAAAGTCAAACTAACACCAGTTACGTATAACGGGGCTCGAGGGACCAAACGAAAAACAAAAATCGACTTTAAGGATTAACAACATCGACCCTTATTATTTAAGGACTGAATACGCAATTCAACCTAAGTATAGGGACGAGCTGTGTAATTTACCCCAAATACAAAAGGTCTTTATGAGAAAGTTGAACAAAATAACCAAAACAAGTAAAAAACAGTACAAATCACTTTAGAACGGGTCCCACGCACTGATTGCCACTTTAAAAAAAGAAAAGAAAAAAGAATCTTTATTGTTTTCATAGTACAAGAATTTGAGCAATGTGACGAAGCAAGAGGCATTGATTGGACAAAACCAATGTTTTAAAAATTGGTTTTTAAATTGACCGGGCCGAGTCATCGGGTAACGGTTCAATCGGGTTTTTTGTCAAAACCGGCTTCTGATCACCTGACCGGTTCACGATTCAACCGGTTTAACCGGCCGGATCAACCTGGTTTTTAAAACATTGGACAAAACAACAAACGAAATAGGAATCTTCTAGAAAGAAAATTGACTTACCATTGACGATCAAACTTCACTAATTATAAAAAAGTCAGTCCCCCTTGAAGGCTTGAACTAACAAACCCACTCATTTCAATTATATTTTATGAAATTTATTTGCTACATAATTTTTGTTACTTAGTTATAACTTATTATTTACATAGTGGTGTTGAAGGCAAACGAGCAACAAGCTGCGCCGCTAGCTCTTTTTTACTTGCAAAGCTAATAATACTAGCCACCCAAAGCGCCTGTAAGTTCAAATTACTGCTAAATTCAGTTTTAAGAGTTAGTTAGCTGCATAAAATACAAGGGATAGTTCATTTGTCTGTTTCACTATTGTTATTTTTTAAATTTGGGAACTACACTTGCTTACTGTTTAGCGATCATAATTATCTAAGTGTCCCTACAATATCGTCCTTCGATTTGATTGAGTAAGGAAACCACCCTACACAACTCAGAATTTTCTTAATATGAGTAGCAAGTAGCAAACGAACCACCACGCCCAAAAGACATGTCAAACTAATGAGTTACTAGGGTGATTCTAGGTAACTTAGAATGGATGTCTGTTGATACACTTTTTATTTGCATTAGACGTATTTAGATTTTGTTAGAGTAACATATTTTTAGAAATTGTTAAATTGTATTTGGTAGCTATATGCCTATATGCATTCCTGACGCTGACGTGTAACATTGTTATAGATTTTACTAAATAAGAGGGTGTAAACATCTAACTGCAAGTGACAAACATTTACAACGTTGCATGATGGCCGTATGGTTTGTGTGTTATATGAGCAGGCAGTGTATTCATGAAATAATAGAACAAGACATCATCTTCACTCGGGCGTGTTCTGCTAAATTGTGGAGCTCAAGTCAGTCGCGAATGTGAAAGCAGTTTTTGATGCAACAATAGAAGTTGTACAGCTGATTTTAGCCCGAAAACAATATGATAATATGGAGTATTGTGCCAAATCCGAAGTAGATTAGAGCTGTTTGTAACGCTTATATTATAACATTGGGTATATAAACAACAAAATTGTTGTGGCTATTTTAGGTATATTGTTGTTTGGCTTTTTGTTTGTGGTCACTAGGCGTAAGTAATTATTTAGACTAAAGTATTGACAAACTTTAGTTACTGGGACATTTTCAAAGTTACTGGGACATTTTCAAGAATGAAAAGTGCTCTTTCTATCTCTACAGAACCCTTCTTTTTTACTAGGTTCTAACGTAAATAAAGAACAACCAAAAAACCTGCTGCATAGGGAGTATGGTCTATACATCTGCTATAATAGAGACATTGACAAAAAAATGAATAACTCCGCGCTTCGCAGCGAAGCGCAGGTTAAAAACCTAGTTAACAAGTAAAAAACAGTGCAAATCACTTCAAATATACATCGACAAAAGACAAATAACCCAAACAGTACAAATCACTTTAAATAGACATTGACAAAAAACGAATAACCTCGGAGTGCTGGTTAAAAACGTAGCTAACAAGTAAGAAACAGTACAAATCACTTCGAATAAAGAAAAGCATAACTCCAAACGGTCCCACGCACTGATTGCCACTTTAAAAAAAGAAAAGAAAAAAGAATCTTTATTTTTTTCATAGTACGAGATTTGAGTTATATGACGAAGCAAGAGGCATTGATTGGCTTGGCATTGGCCACAAAACAACAAACCAAATAGGAATCTTCTAGAATGAAAATTGACTTACCATTGACGATCAAACTTCACTAATTATAAAAGAGTCAGTCATCCTTGAAGGCTTGAACTAACAAATCCACTCATTTCAATTATATTTTACGAAATTGGGGTAAATTCTACTTACTAGCTATTTACTGCGGATTTTACGGTACCACTTTATAATGCGTGTTCGTTTTTTTTTATACTATACTACTTCCGTTTTAAAATTATTGTCCATAAACAAGAATTACACGGTTTAAAAAAATGCGTGTTTCGTTTTACCCTTTGATAATTAATTAGTGTTTTATTTTATTTTTGTAAATATTAATTTGAAATAAGGGTAATATGGTAAACTTAAAGAAATCCAACAATTATTTTTAGTAGTGGACAATTATACCGAAAAGGAAAGATGAACAAGTAGTCAAATGTATTTTTACCCTAGGTAATACTTTTTTATTTTCTATTTTAATAAAGTGTTTTTATGTTTAGTGTTTGTTATGGTAATTTATGCTAGTAATAAAGTTGATGACAAATGTTTGTTTGGGTTTATGTAGAATTGGGAAAGTAGCTTTTTGAGGGAAGTGACTGTTTTTTATGTATTGTTATCTTGGAAATTAAGGTGTTGTGATAATGTTGATTGTTAGGGTGTATTTAGTTGGGAGAAAAACGCTTGTTTCTACAAAATGTTTTGTGAAAAACAAGAAAAACAGATATCACATTCAAATCATTGTTTTTCAAAAAAATTATCTACAAAACACAAAACATGCATTTCTTAACTTAATAAGGGAAACTACAAAACATATTTTATTTGTTTTCCTTGTTTTCTTTATACACCCTCTTGTTTTCTTGAGAATGGAAAACACTATGAACGAGTTTTCTATGTTTTGTGGAAAATAAATCTCCTCATTTTTTTTTACAAATCTGAAAACACAAAACTAGGAAATTTTTTCTCCAACTTAACGCAACCTTAGTGTTTAGTTTTTTTTTTTTTATGTTTATAGAAGAAACAGCTTATGTTAAATTGTTAATTATGGTTTCGGCTTGACTCCACTGCTTTTTTAAGTGCTAATTTGCTTATTCTTGAAGTTGATTGACGGTTTTGAGTGTTTGGATGATCAAGTGCTAATTTGCTTATACTTTTGAAGTAGATTGATGGTTTTGAGCGTTTGGATGAAACTGCTTATGTACTAAGTAAAACTTTAGAATAAGGTGCATGTTTTAAGCATATGCATGTGTGAAGTACTAGTCAAACCTATATCTATGTGAATATTGTAGTTTTGTTTGTACTTATAGTTGCTGATTATATGTATGATAATGTTAAATTGCAGCTGAAAACAACGCTATTCGATGGTAAAGACAGTTGACGTGTCTGGATTCCCCGGATTAGAATCCGCAGAAAAAATCAAGACAGTTCTGGAAAGGTATACGGGTAATGGTAGTATCGAGGCTCTAGAGGTTAAACAAACAAATGGAGGGACAAAAGCGTATGCAAGAGTCCAATTTACCACCAGAGAAAAAGTAGATTACATAATAGATTTGGCTAGTCGTAGGCGTTTAAGGTACGGTAGATCCAATTTGAAGGTTTGGCAAAGGGATATGGACCTTGTACAGAAGCCTAGACACTATGCACTCGAATTGAATGGTGTAACTCTTCACTTTGGTTGCCAGGTGTCAAAGCAGGTTTTATCGGTGTTATATACAATGAAAAATGCATCAGTGAAATTTGGTTTTGGAGCAAGGAAGTTGTACTTTGGGTTTACGGAACCTCGTGCCAGTTACAAGCTGCAACTCTCGTACGAGAATATTTGGCAAGTTCAGTTTCATCGTCCACGTGGCCATACTTCAAGTTTTCTTGTTCTTCAGGTCAGTTGTTACTATTAGGGCTGTTCAAACTCAGCTATTTGATATTTCATGTTACGTTATTGATTTATTGGCATCTACATATCTAATTCTATGTACTAATAAGATAAAGCAGTAGATCCTAACTAGTATATGTTTTTAGAGCTGAGTCAAATCCTCATTTTATCTGTAGCTATTTGGTGCTCCTCGAATTTTTAAGAAAGTTGAAAACAACGTGTTCAGCTTCTATCGAGAAGAGCCTGATGATCAGTGGGTTAGGGCTACTGACTTTACCCCATCTGCGTCAATTGGTCAGTCATCTCATTTGTGTCTACAACTTTCACACAACTTTGATCTTAATCTTGGTGACTACTTCCCATACTATGAAGAAAGTAATCGTCCATTCAATCTAAAGACTGGTCGTAGTTTTTCTCAAAGGTCAGACACAAAGTTAGTCCCAATAGTATGTCCCGCCCTCCTAGGTGTTCGTCTCCCTTATAATATTGTTTTCAAGATTTGTGCATTGGTTCAACACGGTTGTCTCCCGGGACCCGTACTTGATTCCAAATTCTATGAGTTGTTGGACCCGCAAAGGCGAGAGAGAGACTTGGCTTCAATTGAATACGTTCTTGAAAAACTTTATTATTTGAAAGATTGTTGTTATGAACCTGTAAAGTGGATCACTGAAGAATACCAGAAAAATAGTAGGCGTAGGCTAAGAGCCCCTGCTATCTCATTAGATCCTGATGCTGGTCTTGTTTATGTGAGGCGGGTTCAAATTACACCATCAAAGGTGTACTTCTGTGGGCCCGAGATTAATGTGTCCAATCGGGTTTTACGCCATTATTCAGATTATATTGATAATTTTCTTCGTGTATCGTTTGTTGATGAAGAATTGGAGAAACTTTATTCAACAGATTTATCCCCACGGGGAATTAGTCAAAATGCTGAAAGCAGAACCGATATTTATAAAAGGATTTTGTCGATTCTTAAGGATGGGATTGTAATAGGGGGGAAGAAATTTGAATTTCTTGCTTTTTCATCGAGTCAGTTACGGGATAATTCTGCTTGGATGTTTGCTGCAATTGGTAGGGTTAACGCTGCTAGTATAAGAGAATGGATGGGTGATTTTAGTCGCATTAAGAATGTTGCAAAATATGCCGCTAGACTCGGTCAATCTTTCGGTTCATCAAAGGAGAGTTTAAGTGTTGAACGATATGAAGTCGAAAAAATTTCTGACATTGAAATAGTTAGAAATGGTACAAAGTATGTTTTTTCTGATGGGATCGGAAAAATATCTGCTGCATTTGCTCAACGTGTTTCGAAAAAATGTGGGTATGGATTTAGTCCCTCTGCTTTTCAAATTCGATATGCCGGGTATAAAGGTGTTGTGGCTGTGGACCCCACCTCAGTCATGAAATTATCGCTAAGAAACAGCATGTCCAAATTCGAATCTAATAACATGAAGTTAGATATTCTTGCAATAAGTAAATATCAGCCGTGCTATATGAATCGCCAGCTCATCACACTTCTTTCTACTCTTGGGGTTCGTGATTATGTCTTTGAAAGGAAGCAAAAAGAAGCAGTCGACTTACTAGACGCGATCTTAAAAGAGCCACTCAAGGCACAAGAGGCGTTAGAGTTGATGTCACCAGGAGAAAACACCAACATTATGAAGGAAATGCTTTCGTGTGGGTATAAGCCAAACGACGCAATTCTACATGATGCAGCAAGTATATCGTGCAGCAACGTGCTTGAAATTCTACTACACCACAGAATTTTAATTCTAAAGGAAGGTCAATGATGGGATTTTGGATGAAACCGCCCTGAACCCCTTGAATATTTGACAAAGTGTTTGTGCAATTCAGGTGCAGGAAAGAAGACCATTGAGTGAGATCATAGCAAACGGTCAAACAAGTTCAAAATTGTTCTTGGGAAAGTGGTGGTTGCTAAAAACCCGTGTTTACATCCTGGTGATGTACGAGTCTTGAAGGCCGTTAATGTTCCAGCATTGCATCATATGGTGGATTGTGTTGTTTTTCCACAGAAAGGACAAAGGTATAACGTTTAATGTAATATTGTCACGATTGTCTTTTGTTACTGTTCATAACTAACTACATGTGAATATGATTACAGGCCTCATCCAAATGAATGTTCAGGAAGTGATTTAGATGGAGATATATACTTTGTGTGCTGGGATCCGGATCTAATTCCACCTAGGCAAGACGAGCCAATGGATTATACCCCAGCTCCAAGTATTGAACTGGATCACGATGTTACTATTGAGGTACATATGCTTTACTCTCAATACTCTTCTGGTTCCGTTACACAAATTTCTACTCTTTGGGCAATTTTGGCTCAAATGCATAAAACTGGGTTCAATTTTGGCGCTTTTTTTTTGTTAATGCCATTGGTTTGTTTTGGAGAAGTACATATCCAAACAAGCTAAAACCAAAAACTGTCAAATAAATAGCGAATCAAACGGGTTGGATTGGGTTGTGTACTTGTGTTGACCCACTAACTTATTGCCATCGTTAGTTGAATCACATAACATAATTAAAGTTCAAAGATGTTGTAATGGGTCACCCATTACCCAATCTGCCCGTTTTGCCACATCTACCGGTTGTTTGATATAGATTATTAGATTATGAATAGAGCCTTGTTTTTTTTTCTTTTACTTTAATCATATTAGATACTTGTTTGTGTGATATCCACTTCAGGAGGTCGAGGAGTACTTCACAAACTACATTGTCAACGACAGTTTAGGAATAATTGCAAATGCCCACACAGTCTTCGCAGACCGAGAACCCCTAAAAGCAATGGCCAAACCTTGTGTAGAGCTTGCAAAGCTCTTCTCAATTGCTGTTGACTTTCCTAAAACCGGTGTCCCAGCAGAAATACCCGCAAATCTTCGTGTCAAAGAGTATCCGGATTTCATGGAAAAACCTGACAAATCCACATACCAATCAGGAAATGTAATTGGGAAACTCTTTCGGGAAGTCAAAGACATCGCACCACAAAACAGCCCGGTGAACCCCTTTACACGTGAGGTGGCGAAACAGACTTATGATACTGACATGGAAGTAGATGGCTTTATGTACTATGTTGATGAAGCCTTTGACTTTAAGACAGAATATGATTACAAACTTGGTAATCTGATGGATTATTATGGAATAAAGACAGAGGCCGAACTATTAAGTGGTAGTATTATGAAGATGTCAAGATCTTTTGACCGAAGAAACGATGCTGAAGCAGTTGGTTTAGCTGTTAAGTCACTAAGGAAGGAAGCCAGAAACTGGTTTAAAAAGGATAGGGGGGATTTAGATGATGGTGATGATGATGTCTACGCAAAAGCATCTGCTTGGTATCATGTCACGTATCATCCGGATTATTGGGGTAAGTACAACCAGGATATGACACGTGATCATTTTTTGAGTTTCCCATGGTGCATTCATGATAAGCTCATTGAGATCAAGAGACGTAAAGTGGTTCTCAAAAGGCTTCAAAAGCAGTTTAAAACCGCACTGAATGTGGTATGAGTATGCTCTTCAAGTTACCACGAGGTAAAGTTGGACTTGGTTTAACCTATGTACATACCTGTGCAACTGTCAAAGTGTCGTAATGTCTGTTATTAGATTGTGTTTGTTTGAGTTTGAGTTTGATGTAAATATTGTTATTGCTTTTACTGTTTGAGGTCTCTTGCTAGTAAGTATTGGTCCAACTGATAATAATCTGAGTCATGTGTGTAAGTTGGAACTTGGTTTGATCAGTCATGTGTGTAAGTTGTACTTAAAGAAGTCAAGTATACTATTATTGCCCTTATTCCGAAGGTCTATACTCCGACTCGCGTAACTGATTATAAACCGATATCTTGCTGTAATGTTTTATTTGAGTGCATTAGTAAGATTATATCTAAAAGAATTAAGGATTGTCTTTGTGATTTGGTTAGTATTAATCAATCTGCTTTTGTTCCGGGAAGGTGTATCTCGGATAACATTCTTCTAACTCAAGAGCTCATGCATAACTATCACCTGGATAGAGGCCCTTCGCGATGTGCGTTTAAAGTTGACGTCCAAATAGCCTACGACACGTTGGATTGGGATTTTCTTCTAAAGATTCTTATTGATATTGGGTTTCATTCTCACATGGTTTTGTAGATTGTGGAATATGTTGCGAGCACATCTTTTTCTGTGAGTGTCAATGGCTCTCTTCATGGTTTTTTAAAGGAATGAAAGGTCTTCGTTAAGGTGATCCTTTATCCCCTTATTCATTCACTTTGGTTGTGGATACTCTTTCTCTCATCTTGAAACGAAAGGTGAGAGAAGCGGATGATTTCATGTTTCACCATCATTGTGTTAATCTTAATATTATTAATCTTTGTTTTGCGAATAATTTATTTTTATATGCCCATGGTGATGTTAATTCGACCCGAGTTATTATGGAAGATCTTGAGAAATTCAAGAGTGTATCCGGGTTAGTTCATAGTCTCCCTAAGAGTATGGCATACTTTTGCAATGTTTTGAACCATACAAAGTTGGCTCTCCTTTGGTGTTCTCCCTTTTGAAGAAGGTACTCTTTCGGTTAAGTACCTTGGAGTTCCTTTAGTGACTACTAGACTCGTCTATAGAGATTGTAATGAGCTAGTGGAGAAGGTTCATAAATGAATAGGTTATTGGAAGAGCAAGTGTTTTTCGTTTGCGGGTAGGTTACAACTTGTTCAATCGGTCATTTCTTCTATGCATGTATATTGGTCTTGTAACACCCCCAAAATACGTTATCCAGCGGAATACAACATTTGGGGTGCTACTTCATAATATACATGCACACGAGTCCCAGTAAGCGTTCAAAAGATACGTTTACAAATCAAGATTTATTTTATTTATTTGAAGAACATCAGAGTTACAAGGTCTCAAACTATCTTAAAAACTTTATTTCAAAAAGTCATGACACGACTTCTTTTCCATAGCATCTTTTTGTTTGACTAGCAAAACATTTCATCGAGACACAGTCCTTGATATCCGCGTTCCGTCTCATCCAAGCCATCAATAGTACCAATACCTGAGATACATGCATTAAAAACGTCAACAAAACGTTGAGTGAATTCATAAAGTTTACAAACAACAATCAGAACGCATATTTGGTTCCACAAAACATTATAACATTGCTTGTATGGCAAGTTATATCATGATTTCCACTAACATGAGCCCGTGTACCGAACCTTAACACATTTATCATTTAAGATAAAATAAGCGACTGACCGAGAAGTATGCCACCACCCATAGTCTCAATACAAAATGTCCGTTACAGGGTGTTCACCATCAGATTCAGACCCTGGACAGGGTTGTTAAACCTAATAGATCCATTTAATGCATTCAGGGTTTACCACCTCGGTAATTAACGGTCACACAACAAATATCATATACTCATAGTGCGGAATCATATCACGTACCCAAAACACATTGCGTTCAATTTTTCAAAACAAGCATGTATCCCCCTCGCGGGTTATAAAACATTTAAAATAGTTCAAAAGTGAGACTATGAACTCACCTTAATCGAAGCCGAAGATCAAAATAACCGAAACAATCCTAAGACGTCTTAACAACGAACTCAACTGCGACCTATAATTTATGTTGCTCGATTACTATACAATAAGGTACGATCGAATAGTGCGTACATCGCAACTATTAGGACGATATAGATATACATACACATGTGATGAGAAATCCACTTGCGCGTCCTAGATCCTAATACCACATAAAATTGAGTACGATCTCTCTTTCATTTATATGATACGCCAGTTAATCAAAACTTTCTATTTTTAGAAAGTTATTATTTTTAGAAAATTACTATTTTTGGAAAGTTCGTCCATTTAGTCTCGTTAGTCCATAAAATATGTTATCTTTTATCCATAACCATTTTATCATCGTCTTGCCATTTATATGACACCCCCGATGATATTCTCCTTATATACTTGTATGTCTAAGTATACTATATTTCAAAAGTTTCCATTTTTAGAATTATCCCCATTTATAAAATTGTTAAGTCTAAAATGTTATACTTATAATAATAATAGTGTTTTTGTTTTTATAAACATCCAACAAGTTTCATATCAACCCGTTGATTTTCAAAAGTCAACGTTGGACTTTATTTGACTTTTACTATTTATATATATTTTTTTCTAAATCTGACCCGTCCAAAACGACCCGCTATATCACATTTTCACTACTCGGACTCCAAAGAGATTTTATGCAAAACGAAGCTCCGGACAACTTTTTAGTTTTAGCCAAGACTTGAATCTCAACAGAAAATAACCACAATGCCCTTACAAGATTCTGCTGGAAACTTATTATCTATATATATATATATAGTATCTATAAAGCATTTCACTACAATTCTTGAAAACTGAAAACTTAAAACTTAAACAATTAATGTTGAAACGCATATAATAGTTGTACACTTATCATCCTAACAACCACATCACCACCACAAGAATCATCATGTTTTACAGTCGTCGCTTATATCGTTGTTGCCGTCTTGCATCGCCGGAAAAAAAAGGTTATATAATATTTTTTTTACGACAATGAAGGTATTTTTAATATGTTTATAATATTTTTTTAGATAGATTCATAAGTTTTATTTATAGATCTATAGCTTTTATTTCTATATGTACGTTTTTTAATCTTTTTTTACGTTTTTCTTAACAGCCGCAGCTAGCTGGAAAAAAATCTGCTCGCCGAAAAATTCAACTACTCGCCGGAAAACCTAGCTGCTCGACGGAAAATCAAGCCGCCCGTGTGAAAACGTTGTTGCTTGCCGGAAAGCGCTACTGTCGCGCTGGAATAAAGTATTTGTATGTTCTTGTAAAAATTGTTATAAAGTTTGTTGTATAAATGTTGTAACTTTGTTGTGTAAAATTTGTAGTAAGTTGACTTTTGTAGTAAGTTGACTTTTGTTAGTAAGTTGACTGGACTGAAATATACGATTGAAAGATATGGTAGTAAGTTGACTGGACTGAAATATTCGATCAATAAAATACATGGCTGGACTAAAATATACGATTGAAAGATATGGTAGTAACTTGACTTTTGTTCACTGAAATGATAGTAAAGTGTGGTGAATGTGTATTTATTGTGTTTCCATTTTTTTATAATTTGGGTATATTTGGTATGATTATTAAGTAGTAAACAATGCATTTATTATGATTGAAACATATATTGTTTTCAAAATCTTATTTACGAACAATTTATTGTGATTGAAACATGCGAAAGATTTTGGGTATATTTGGTATGATGATTAAGTAGTAAATAATGCATTATTATGATTGAAACATATATTGTTTTCCAAAATATATGTTTCATAAGTAACTTATAAAATTGTCAAAGTTTAATATTGTAGTGTTTGGTACGTCGCAATGAGAGTTGGAATGGAAAACACCATTACGGCAGAATGAAAAAATCATGTTTGTTTACAATAATGGAATGTAATGACTTATTGCATGCAATCACTCATTACATCAAAAACCATCATTTTCATTCATTAGGGACCCCTTGTTTTTTTTCATTACGTCTTGGAATGAAATGATAATTACATAAAAACCCTTTATTAGTTACCCATCAAACAATAAAACATATTTAACAAAGTCTATTCTAATCTTTTTATTATCGATTACATTCCATTTTATTTTTGCAACCAAACATAATTACAATCGTAATGCGTCATTCCATTACTTCATTATTTTTTGTAAAATCTTAATTTTTAACAATCTTAATTATCTATAAAGATATACGCAACAAACTTTGAAAAGTAAAATCTCTTAAAAATGTACAACCTTTGGAAACTATCTATTAAAAGTATTCGATTAATAAAATACATGGCTGGACTGGAACATATCCGATTGATAAGTATGGATACGTAAGTTGACTTTTGTTCACTGAAATGATAGTAAAGTGTGGCGAATTTGTATTTATTGTGTTTCCAATTTTTATAATTTGGGTATATTTGGTGTGATTATTTTTTTTTTGAACGGCGGATTTTATTGAAACAAAAAGACTAGCAGAAGCTAGAAATTACAAAGTAACAAGATGCGGGTTTTTAAGCCAATCTACCCAACTAAAAGACTTTTTACATCTATGATTACACTAAATGAAGGATCGGGTGACTACATCCTCAAATATAAGCGCCTTTGAAGGACAAGCCGAACCAAAAATGCTCTTGTTACGGAAATTCCAAATGTACCACCACAAGACATAACAAACGCCTTCGAACAACTCTTTATGTTTAGAATGAAGACGGATACTCAACAAAACATTCTACACCAAATTCGTCATAAGAGGAAACCATCATGACATCAATCTCCCACCAAAACAAAACCTTGCGAAATATCTCTCTAGATATAGGGCAAGTAAAGAAAATATGGCTAGATGATTCCACATTCTTTTCGCATAAAGGACATAGAATCAAGTATATGCTTGTATAATCTTAGAAAATCAAAGTATGGATTTGTTTGTGTGGCTTAATTTGGCCGTGGGTTTTGGAGTACAAAAGAGAGGACGAAAATGAATTTTGCATGTAAAGAGTTTATGGTAAAGTTTACTTATGCATGCATGTGTATTTATCATAAAAATATCTCATTAACTTAACCATGGTTACTTTCTAACCCTAGCTCAAGGTTAACAAGTCAAGTTGATAAAGGTGTAAGAGTTTGTTTCTTAAATATCTAGATATTATGCAAGGTTGAAAAGTCTTGGTTCTATCCTCAAAATTTCGGCATAACATACATATATATGATGTTATATTTATTATTTTGTGTATTGGGTATAATCGTGGGTATTCGTTTAGGCGTAGTTAGGTTTTGGAACATCCGGGAATGCCTAAACGTATTTTATCGTGAAACGTAAGCATTTTACATAGCCAATAAAAATAAGATGAACAAAGTTATTAATTATCCTCATAATAATCATATAACACTTGCTTGATGTAAACATTTAATCGTTTAATGCCCGTTTACATTGAATGATCATTTTTAGTTTACGCGATTTAACTTAACGTTTACGGTTTAAGAGTAAACGCGTAAAACCCTAAAAATAAATTGTAAATTTCATAATGTCATACAATGGCCTAAAACACGAGGTGTTATAGTTAAGCTTAATGGCTGGCAATATATTTAAGGGATGTATTTAAGATCATATTGTTTTCTAACTTGTTTTAGCACTATTAAGAAAAAATATAGTAGAACAATGTCAATTTTAACAAATTAAGAAAATACATAGTAGAACAAACACGTATTTAATTACTTGTTTTTATATGTTTTTGATAAACGTTAAGAATTTTTCAGTTTCATTACATGTTTTTATATGTTTTTGATAAACGTTAGGAATTTTTTCTTCAGTTGAATTATAGCATGTTACAACCGTTTGCAATTACATTTTGATCTTTTCACGTTCTATTTTGAACGTTACACGAAAAACTTACCACAATATCGCATATCGTTAATTATCGGCCGCTAGGAATTTCCGCCGCTATGCGCGGGTACTCGCCTAGTATTTTTAATATAGTGCAGAAATTTGACTTTCAGTTTTGACATGTTATCATGCGATTTTAAAACTAACAAACCTCGCGACAAAGTAAAACGACATTCCGAACAACTTCCGTGTTTCGCCGGAAGGCTAAAACGGACTCGAAAGTACTCAAATTGTCTATTTTCGAATCTGTCCGCATCTAAATAAACTATAATAGCTGTTTGAAAATTTTTAAGTTTTTAAATCTTGTTCTCGCCGTAACTTGTACGTTATTAAGAGTTACGCAACCCGCTTTATACCAAAAACATCATAAAAATACCCTCTACCGTATTTCCTAAACCAAAATTAGATTTTACAAAATCCCGAGCCTCATTTTCCGTGTCCAAAATTCTGTTCTAAATCGCGTGTTACAAAACGCGCCAAAATTCAATTTTTAACAAAAAATCCATTCACGGCCTATCAAATATAATCTATTCACGATGTTTAATTCGCTCAATCACCTAATAACACAATCTAACTAGACAACGCAAGTTTTGCTCGGATTTCACCACATGCATATATCGAAAACAATAAATCACAAGAACAAATAAAATACAAGTATTTAAAGATACTCACAATGCTATATAAGCTAAGTCGGACTCGATTGAAATCGTCTTGCTCCTCCTTTGACCTTAGCCATGACCTCGGACACAACCCGAAACCGAAACCGAAACTTTTCATTTAAACCAAGCTTGCTACAATGTTTTTTTTATCATAAAAAACCATTACTTCCAACCCACTTCGACCAAACTCGGCCCGAACTCAAACCATAAAAATACCCATTGCATGTCGTATATTTTTGGTGGAATATGTTTAGTTTTTCGTGGGGATTAAGAAAATATAACTTGATCATTTTGCATGTAAGTTTTCTGGCGACGACGGTGGCGGTGGAGTGGCGGTGACTGGAGCAAGGGGAGGGACAAAAAGACTAGTGTGTGTTTTATGATTAGAAAATGGAAGTAAAATGATTTATATACTTCTAGTACTTTGTCCATTTGACAAAACAAGTCCTTCCCTCTTTTCTATCTTTAGATTTTTGACACACCAACTTTTTACTTAAATAAAAACCGAAAACCGTGGCTCGGGATTACACTGCCGAGACCATTTTTTTTATTTCTGTCACACTAAATTTAATTTAAAACTTTTAATAAGATGTGTACACTTTAAAACGCGAGTCCGGCTCAAGACAAGGAACAAAATGATGAAGTCCGACAAAAATATAAATCTCGCAAAATAAAATAAGTCAGGGCGTGTCATAATATTTATGATGCCTAAAACGCTTAACGGCCATGCGGTCAAACGTTAACTCGCAAATCGACTAAAAATAAAATTTCTCACTTCCGTTTGAAATAAAATACGAAAATAATTATGCTTGACAAATAAAATATTAAATGTCAACGTTCAATCATATGAATTTATAAAATAATAATTATGACGTCGAATCCACGATCGTCATACGCGTCGTAAAACTCAGGTTGTTACATTCCACCCACCTTAAAAAGAGCGTTGTCCCGGTGCTCGGTTCCACTTATTCATCTTAACTTCACTTGCGATGAGACGGTTTCCTCATCATCGAACGGACTCACAATTTTCGTACGCAAAAATCACGCGATATAATACTCGCCTTGACTATTCCGGATGGAAAGTCAACAAAACAAATGGTAATTTATACCAACGAGATCAAAAATATAATTACAATCGCTTTTATCATAAGAGGCAAAATACGCCGCGGAGTTATCCGATAAAATTTATCACGCCATTCCTAAAACGAAGGCTTTTAAGACGAAAAATCAACCCAACTCAATTTGGTGATTTTACCAACAAAACCAAGCGCACACCGCAACACAAAACCAAAACATACGTCGCTAACCAAAACCAAAACATACGCCACAAAACCAAAATATACGTCATTATCCAAAACCAAAACATACGTCGCCTTCCGGTCTCATTAAATAATGCACCACCGGTTGCGAAAATATTTTGGAGTACATATGACCCCATCAAACGTATTATAGCATCATTACACATAACCACATAATCATTTAAGCACATATTCGCCTATTCGTCATTTTAAAATGACTTTATATTTTGTCCTAGCTTTACCTAGGCATTTCATCACACCCGCTTTTAACCAAGCATTGGCGATAATTACCACGTATCGTGCTTGCTTACTACGAAGCTTTAGCAAAACAATTCATGCTCGCTTACAATGAAGCCCTAGCAAACCAACCGTGTTTACTTATTAGGAAGCCTTAGCAATGGCTATGCTTGTCACGCGGGTTCATACCCAACCGATCAAATTGCTCATTATACCGAGCTTGCCAGATGGCCAAGCTTCTTGGAAATGATCTCGACTTAATCACGGCTAGGTCTTAGCCAACCATAGTCATGCTTGTGGGTTAACAAGCCAAAATCAACATTAGACTATCGGGTTTGCGTACCTCTCAAACCAACCTTCATCTACATCAGGGTAAGTATACCCATTCACTCACGTCCTATGCCACATCATGGCAACGCAAAGCGACCTAAACGCTTACTACCATTCAAAAGCACCTAGCACATAAAGCACATTTTTTTACATAATTCGGCGGTGGTAATCCCGCTAGAAAACATATATTGTCGAAAGAAAAATCAAAAACAATCAAGAAAACAATTGAGCATCCTTGGCTCGCTACGCATTTAACGAATATCGCAATTCCAACTCCAACGTTTCCGCACCGCGACTAGCATAGTCGACTCGGTCCTAACGCGTCGTACCAAATCTTAGATGACTCAACTAACCAAGTCGAGACAATTACGCTCATTCCTAGTTCAATATCGTTCGACTTAAGGCGTCGGCTACTTTGATTGTTTCTCCAGGATGGGAACGGATGTCGCCATTTTGCTAGAGTCTCTAATCTTTTCGCCCTTATATACACACTTTGAGTCGCTACGTCAAGGGGTAAGGACCACTACACCTAACCTTAAGTCAGGGGTCGCTTAGTGTCTTATTCTAATCCTCGACAATCCAGGTATGTTCACAACTATACTACCACTACTTTCCATTTAGGGGAAAGAAGTCTTCTGTACGGCCATCGGTTGCTACATCAATAGCAACACACATTTGATGTAGGAGAAGTCTTCTCCATTTCTCTCTTTCAACTTCGGAACTAACCACCTTGGCTTCCACCCACCTCAGAAACCTTGCGACTCCAAGAAGATCCCTTTTCAGTGTTGGTATCCGGTTTCTTGGTATCTCATCATCTAATCACCTTACCATTTTTCCATGACTTTCGGGTATGTCTATGTGTCCATGCACGATGGCACTCTATACCGTTACTAGTCCTTGGAAATTTTGTCGTTACGCGGCATGCGGATGTTCAGTCCGACCACACACCAAGTATTGCTATAACAAGCATCTGGTTCGCACCTTCGTTGTCTCAATTCTACAATTGTTCACTAGCACACCGACCACACTTGGTCTCGACACATGTCTCCATAACAACCGTTGATCTATATTACCACGAACTAGATTTCACTCCTTTCTAGGCACACTCGTTCTGAACAATACCATTTGTATTTTCCCTTCGGGACGACTCGGTTACAACGACTAACATGAGACTCTCTCCATGCAGTCAATAGGAGTAAGGTTACTTGCATAAGAATCTGTAGCAGGGGTAAAAACATTTTCTCCTTCCAAAAGCTTGACCCAAATATTTATCCCAATTATCTAGCATTTTAAGGGTGACGATTTACCCGACATAGCGTGGTTCTTCCTAAATTACGCATAGTTGATCAAGTTATGCATAATTGAGGACCAAACGACGTCATGTCCGTCCTCGTCAAAACATTCCTTTTTCATACGCTACACGCGTAAGTCATTTTCTCTGTATATAAAAAAATAAAATAAAAATATGATTGTTTCTAAAGAAAGGGAAGAAGATAGCATCATTCCATCCTTCATCCCCATTATTTATTTACATGTTTTTTTTAAAGAAAATTTGTTTGACACCACAGGGTCAGTTTATGAAATTTGAAAACACGTTTACTATTGTTTACACGAAGAGGTTACATAAAAATTTTCAATACACTATTTACACCACGACATTCGTTAATCACACGCACGAATTCGTTATAGCGGTCCACGGTTTTAAAAATCATTAATCTTCAAAACATCATTTAATATAGTTTGGTCAACGGGTCTCGGCAAGTGTAAAAAACAATACCTACTCATGGACTATGCAAACAAGTAACATACACGTGCAAAGTATTCGCCAACTAGAATCATTCAACACTCGGGGTCAAGTCAGTCTAGTAACAAGATCACTCAAAGGCACCAACATCTATAATCACACAAAACTCATAACCAAGAATAACCATAATCTTCCATAACCATAAGAATAATGATGGGGGTGATACACATACAACCAAAATTCCCTTAGAGAATTACAATCTTCGGTTCCAAGACCAGTACATCCAATCATAATGATTTCTAAGTGTCTACTACCAGATCCTACATATATATCCGAAAGGCTGCGGTGTTTACAAAAACAAAATACACCCGACAGCGTGACCTCACTAACTGGCACTAGCAGTTTAGTAAACTATACAAAATGGTCATAATCCAACAAAATCAAAGTAAACAACCAATAGGATTACTGAGGTCTCGGAGGTCTCCTCTCCGCATCAGTGAGGCGTCTATCCAATCCAAGTATGCATTGCATCAAAGTACTCTCGCGGCTACTCATCTCGGCAACCAAAGTCTGTAGCTGATGAATCTGCACGTGTCTATGTTGCACGGCGGCCTGAAGAGTCTGTACCTGCTGACTCAATCCCGTAATCATCTCGTAAGTGCTCGGTGAGGGCATAACTGGCATCGGTGGTGGAGTGACGGGTGCCATAAACTACTCCTCGTTCACCTCCCAAACTTCCTCATCACCCTCGGGTCCCTTAAAGTCATCATCACTAGAGTTGTCCTCGACTCCAAAGAGCATCGCTAGGTCCTCCTCCATGTCTATCGCTGAGGTGGCCATCTGCTCCTCTACTTCAACTATCGGCTCCGCTAACTCATCGATCACCGGGTCTATTAGTGCAAATATTACAATATTTAATCTATACGATCTCTTTATGTTTTGGTGATGACAAACATGTGACTTGTAATACGTAACGTAAAGTGTGTTAGTTACTCGTAATCACAAATCATCAATGCATACATGCATCTACGTCTCACGACGTCTCAAGTCTACATCAACACCGACATTTGTTTACACCCAACGTAAATTACATAAGGTATGTACAAACAACATTAAACTTGTAGGATGATCAAAGAAATAAGTTTTTGTCTTAAACATTACATTTTTATAAATGTAACAAAATAATTTCTCAAAAATTAATTAGACAAATTATTTTTGCATTCTAAAGAAATGTTTTATGTAGTAATTATTTTAAAATTCAAATCTAGCCATTTTCCCCCTTAAACAAGTGTCACTTTCACCAGACAAGTTTGTCACCACAAAAAGACAAAAACAGGAGCATTTGTTGGGGCGGTCCCTTAAATAGGCTGGTGGCCCTCTTAAATACCGGCCGGCCCCTAATATATTTGGGACCACCGTTTCCTGACAGGCTGTTTTTCAGCTCTTATAAATAGTGGGTCACCTACAACTATTTTCATAACCCTTTTGCATGATTTTCTTTTAGTTCTTTCTCTCTCTAGATCTCTCTAGATCTCTCTAAATCTCTCTAAATCTTTGATCATTCAACTTGGTTAATCTTGTTTAAATGTGATCAAATCTTCTATCCTTTCATCATTTCCTCAAGTGCAAGAGAAGAACTTCGATCATCATCAAGATCCGAAGTTATGTAGTCTAGTTAGTCCATTTGTAACATTTGTTACATATAAATCGAGTCCATGTCTTCCAATCTTTAGTAGTGTGTAGATCCAAATAATGTATATATTTGGATGGGTTGATTGTGTGTTGGTTAGTATTTTAGGCCATAAAATACATTTGTGAAGTGGTAGATTGGTTCTAGCTAAGATTAGGACTCGACATCTAGCTTAGTGTCGGAAAATATTGTAAGCGGCGTGGTTTATGTGTTTAGGCCATAAAACAAAAAGTTTGTTATGTTGGCCACAAAACATAACGGGTTTGGTTGTACCCGAAGAAGGACTCGACATCTAGCTTAGTGTCGAAAAATAATGTAAGCAACGTTATAAGGTTTTCTCCGCCGAAAGGGAGCTTGTTGATTAGTGAAATAACTCTCGAGTTGGATACTCGGGGAGTAGAGTAGGGCGAGGAGGAGCTTCGTGACCGAACCACTATAAATCACCGTGTCTGGTTTGCATTTTCTTTTACCTTTCTCTTTACTTATTTCTTTACATTTACCGCTTTACTTTTATACTTGCATTGTGCTTATGATTGTGTGAATGGTTGTGTATATATTGTTAGTTAAGGTTGTGTACTACTTTGTAGTTAATATTGTGGTTGAGTTTGTATTATTAAGATATGTGCTAGTTGTTGTAAAACCTATTATCGACACTTCTCATATTACGTCTAACTTGATTGGCGATTTGATACTAAAGATTTAAAGTTTTTAAATGGAAACGTATTCACCCCCCTCTACGGTTTCCACAATTGGTATCAGAGCCACGTCGCTCTAGTTTTCAAAACAAATGGTTTTTAAAATAGAGTACGATCCATGTATCAAATTACCCATGAAGGGGGATTAAATATGAAAAGTGTTTTGTTGTTTGATTCGTACTAGTTTTGTTATTAAATATACTTTGTATACTAGCTTGAAGGAAAATTTTCTCAAAAGAACTTGGAAGTGCCAACTTATGTTTGTCTAAGTCGTAAGAGTAGAAATGATGTCTAAAACACGAAATTTATGTGCTGGAACAACTTTTTAAAGTCCTATGTTCTACAGTTAAGTCACAAAATGATTTTAAACAAAAAAACGTGTTTTGGGGTCTCTGGTGGCGGTCCCATAAATGTTATGGCGGCCCCCAAATATATCTGGGGGTCGTCTTTCTGTTTCAACAGAATTTGGCAAACTTCGAAAAATCATATAAAATTAACCGTAAGTTCGTAGAAATCGCGCCACCCGTCATTTCGAAGATAATTGAGTCTACTTTCATTTAAAAATACTTCCAAGTCTTCATTATAAACTTAAATAAGTCAGAAATGCAAAATACTACATAGTGGTCAAAACTTTGAGTTTCGTTTTAAGGTAAAACTTGTATTTTACATTTTCCCTTGAGTCGGGCATTTCTAATTGGTATATCTTTGAAAAATAATGTATTTGTCCTTTTAAAATATTGATCTTAATTAATTTTTGAAATGGAGAGGAACTATTTTCTTTTCAAATCAAATCAAGCTAAGTATACATCGTTATGTCTAATACACAAAAAAACAACGAATATCCTTATGTGTATGCTAGATGATTATGTGTGTTTACTTTTGTTTAAACTTGATTAATATTAATAAGTAATCATTACTATTTGTAATTGAGCAAATTATATATCTAAACACATGTGCCATGTATGCTATTTGTATGTTACTAGTTTTCCAGATTATGCCTAATAGGAATTATACTAGACTTCTTGCTTTAAGTTGCAAAATTGTTTGTGCATTGCATATAGGCATAGAGCACTATATCTACAAGTGTTACATAAACGTCTTGTAGATCATTTTGAGTGTAGTAACCCATTTAGGAATGAGAATTAAATAGTTTGTCAAGTATGTGGAAAAATAATGTCCTAAGATCATATATTAAAACCCATCATTAAAATATTTCCGACACATTATCTCTCTTCCAACAAAATGTCTAAATATTTTCTTCAACTTGCGTTGTTTGATCTCGGGTTGGTTAAACAAAATAAAAGATTGTATTAATACATTGGTAATTAAGTAAAAGAAAATATATTTTTTAAACTTTGCTTGTGCTTGCACTGTTCTAACACACACATATAATTATATTCTTTTTATAAACATATAGTGTTTTACAAAAGATGTGTGTTGTATTAAAATGGTTTAAAAATCATTCATATACTAATAAAATGTCAAAAACTATGCATACTATGGCATTAACAACAAAATAGTTTTTTCGCACACGCAAAATTATGACAAATCTCAAAGTAAGAAATTAACTTGTCATTATCATCACCATCACACTTACAACTAGTCTTAGGATTAGGTGTGAAACAACACTATGGAAAAATTTTATTTGACTTATTTAAAGATGTGTTCGTTAGGGTCAAGAAAGTTTTCGAATGAATATATATCGATTCATTATTCAAACTATGATTGATATTATTATTGAATCTAATTGACAAGTTTTCGAGTATGGACAAGAAATCGGATTCTTATTTGTCTAGCTTTAAGATTATATCAAAATATAACAAGAGATATTATCTTAAACCTACATACTCAATCACACTCGATTGATATGAAAATAACGACATCCCTTTCCAAGACGATAAGAATATGCATCGGATCATAACTCACACTTGTGTAGATGATGTCATATTGAGTCTACTTGTCCAATAGTTGTGTTCCAAATATTTGGCAAATATATGCATAAAATACACAATGAAGTAGGATTGACGACTTGAATGTTTTGTCCAAAATATTCAAGTAATTTACCTTGCAATGCAATTGGTAAAGTCGTCATCTCCGAAAAGCCAAGCATGAGCAAATGCACAACATATGTAACTTTGCTCAAACAATTCAAAAGCACAACTCAAAACTCAAACTATCTTCTCATCAAAACTCTCTCTTACTTTATCAAATAAGCATAATATATCTTCTTCACCAAATGAGAACCCTTTAACCATCTAAGGTTAGGATTAGGAAGAATTGAACATATTCCACAAACCATTTTTGTGCTTTCTCTCAATAAGTGATCGTAAAAGGATTTTAAATATGAAGATGATTATTATTCAAACGATAATCAATCTCATTATTCAATCTAATTACAAATTTAGAATATGAACATGAAATCGAGACTAGGATTTATCTAGATCACGGAAATATCAATCAAATGACAATAGATATTTTTCCGAGTCTACATGTTTAACCATCCTCGGTTATTACATGAAATCACAAAGTCGATTGTAAGACAACAAGATTAGTCATCAAATTATAACTCACACTTGCAATGAAGATGTCTCATTGAGTCTAAAGTGTTCAAAAGTTTATGTTATTAGCTATGGTCAAATTACACATGCTAAACTTAACACACTCTGAGTCGGATTAACGACTTATAAATTTCCATCGGGAAACTCATAAGTACTTCAACTTGGTGAGCAACACTTAGATGTCATTTCCGAAAACTCAAATTGAGAACTCTTATAACTTATATAAGCTTTTCCTAATAACCTAATATCAACACCATCTCCCAAATAATAAGAAAATGATCCTTGCCCAAATTTGGCACCTCCCTGATCGATGGATCCTTCGTCCTAAATTCATTTTCGGTTTAGGTATATCCGCCCTATAGCATTAGATTTAAAACATCTTCCACTTGTGAATCACTTGCTTAAAATTCCAACATACATGTAACTAATATTTAATAAATCATCATTATTTCTACAAAGAAACATTCACAAGATCTATTAAGGTAAATAACCTTAATTGGATTTCTTTCATAAAAGACATGCAAAGGTGCATTCTTTGAACACTCTTATTGTAGAGCATTACACATTGTCACTCTTAAGCATACTCCTAGGTCTTATATGACTCATTCTCTCTTATACATACAACAACTTGCTTGCTCTCTCATTTAACCTTAGAATTCTACAAATCTTGATTAGGATTATGTGAACCAAAATTAAAGCATGTTAGTTGAGTCATGTTAGGCCCTTTTTGAAAAGATAATACAAATTTTATCTTTACTACACTTCATTAGGCAAATATAGGAATTATATTTTATCTAACATGAGAATAACTACTATAGAATCTATTACACTAGAAATTCAATTTGACCTAATGGTTGAATTGCTTCTTAGAGTGAAGTTGGGTTCATGGTATAACCTGTAAAAATGATCATGTTTAGCCTGAATTGAGCACCACTAGTGATAGTCTCATATTCATTCTCTAATTTGATTAAATGACTCTTCTTAAATATGCCTAATGATAGTCTACATCGATAGACTTTGTATTTCATTAGGAGTGCACACTAAGCAAGTAGAAATTAGGTTTCCCCTTGGTCAATCTAGACTACATGCATTTCACATATGTGCTTTGAAATTTCAAGATGATAACGTGCTCCCACGTAATGCAATTATATGCTTTCATGTTTATCTTAATGCTCAACGTTTATTTGCTTAGCTATTGAATGCATGTTTGTTGTAAAAGCGTTTGCCTTTTTCTAGCAATTTAGATAAAATATCTCTTAGTTTATCTAAATAACACATGCTCCTAAATGCTAAATGCTAACATGTTTTACATGATGATTACATTTAAAATTATCATGTTTTGTTTGCGTCATCTTACATGACTTACATGTTAATTGTGCACCTACACTATGTTAGGTTGATGTATGACAAATAAGGTTTAGATGTCATACAGTCTTACACATTAATCTTGTTGATTATTGTGTTGATGCATGCTTAGATAAACTTGCATGCTTATATCTATATGTCTTATACATCTATGTATATATTTTCTCACACTAGAATATCTTTCTTCGCGTCCGGGTCACTAATCTAAATTTTCAAAAGAGTCATAAAATGGTCTTAAATCTTCTAGAGTCTTCCTTTACACATTTCCTTAATCATCATCTCCCTTTCTTCCAAATAATCCACTCTTTGTCACAGAAAAGTTAGATGCAAATCTAATCCACTTCCAAGTAGGTTTGACAACTTAAATATTTCATCCGAGATATTCAAGTATCTTTAACTTGCAATTTGCAAACATTAAAGGTCATATTCGAAAATCCCTATTTAAGCCTTTTAACAACTTAAGTTAAAACACTCTCCTTTTCTCTTTGACAAAAACACTCTTTGTCTTTCGATCACACCTCTTCCTTCTCACTCAAGCACGCCTCTTTAACCATAGAGATGGCTAATCTATATCCTCTACTATTTCTACTACCACCTTTAAGACAACCGTATACCTTGTCGTGTGATTAATCTATGAACATTCACAATGCTCAAGACGAGCTACATAACCTTTTGAGTATAGTTTATCGTATGTTAACCACCATCCGTCTTGACATTGTCAAGCTCGTCGTCTCTATCTTCGTTTGTTTTCTTTATTATTATTATTATTATTATTTTCACGTACAAAACACACCGAAGATACGTCGCCATTTCCTTCAGGACAATCTCTAAAAGTGTAGGATATTGGAAATCATAACACAATCGAATGACTAGTGGATTAGCCAAGTTTTAGAGAGAGAAAGCGAGAGAGAACTTTCTAGTAAGATAAAATAAACTTGTATTATGTAAATGACTAACCCACCTCTTCCATGGCATGGAAGAAGCTTATATGGTTACAATAAAGCCGGTCATAAGGCCTAGGTAGTGGGCTTACACATTGGGTTTAATACCTGGCCCATTACCGAATATTGTACATTAACTACTTAACTACGAGCAACAATAAA
Organism: Tanacetum coccineum; assembly: GCA_026074375.1. NCBI lineage: Eukaryota > Viridiplantae > Streptophyta > Magnoliopsida > Asterales > Asteraceae > Tanacetum > Tanacetum coccineum. Next base: position 28,209 of record BQNB010061792.1, read on the forward strand.
AGGTAAAATACATGGGGTGGCCGAGTCTTTTTCTAATATCTAACAATCTCCCCCTAAGGGGGGTCACCCTATAAAATACTAATTTAAGCTCTGCAATCTTGATCTTGTGTTCAGCTCGTAGTCTTTGATTATTCATGCATTGATTTCTTTGTACATAATGTAGTGATCTTTGAGCTTAGTTCCATTAATTTGTGTGATCTTTGAGCTTTCTTTGAGATCATTAGCCACAATAAATCTCTTAATCATTCTTGTTGTGGTATTGCCTCCATGTAATGTTATGACCTTCGGACCGGCATGCTCACACTTTTATGGATCATGATAGCACACATCAGAGTTGCGGAAGTTGTGTTGTAGGTCTTTCAGTCATCACGATGTCTTTGATTAGGAACATTAAGTGTGAGCATGGGGTTGTGAATTGACATGTCTCATGCCATCAGCTGCTACCGTCTACCGTCGGGAATTCCTGCAAGTATATGTTAGTGATAAACAAACGAACGTGTCTTTGTTCACTTTCATTGAATAAGGTTGCAATAACCATGGTTCCTTGTTATTCAGTATAAATATTGCCTGTGATCAGGTATAATTCCGAAGAATCTCCTTGACATGGTTTCGCAGCTGCGCTAGCCGTTCTTAAACCGAAGCGTCTCAAAGTAGACAAAGCACGGAGTGAGTGAACCAGTGAATTAAAAATCCACTGATTAATAAAAAATTGATTTGAAAGTCAATCGCGTGTCACTCAGAAAAGAGTTTTTGTGACACATCAACAGTTTTATATCATAAAATCAAATTTCATCAGAAACACATTTGTTTTGAAAGATATACACAGTCAATGTGCTCGAAAATCAGTTGTTGAGCACATCGAAAGGTTTTTCAAAAACTATTCGTCAATTCACTGCCTGGAACAAGTTTGATTCATAAAGAATCGCACCATCGTTGCTTTCCATTTGTCACAAGTTTGATCCATAGTGGATCTCACATGTCACCTACCAAGAGCTTGTTTGATGTTGGCTCTAGAAGGATTTCCATCTTCATTGTGAGTACTTTCGTATCACTCGGATGTTCTGGCAATACCTCGAGGATAATGCGTAGGACTCTTAGAATCTTTACTTGTTGTCACAGTGTGTGATGAACAAGCATAGTTTGTATTAGTGTCCTAACGAGATTTATGGATGATCTCATGGCTCTAGACTCAATCGTGCACATTTGGTTTTTAGTAGTCGGAGGCTAGAGCAGAGTGCCACCTTTTTTAATATCGTCTAACTCGGAGTGAGAGAGATGATAGAAATGCGTTGATCTCCGTGAAATGAAACAAGAATCCTTTGAGGGATCTTGAGTGGCTAGGAAGGGTTGTGCAGCGTATCACTGGGTCCATGATACTTGTCTTCAATGTCAGAAATCAACCATGTGATTCTGACAGCATATGTAGTGACCCGGTTTCTGCCTAATGTCAAAGGAGGGTTGCATTCTTTTCACCCTTTATCTTAACATTTCTTTTTCATTCTTCAACCCCTTCAGTGCTTACCAAGACTTCATTACTAGTACCTTGTTGGGCGTGTTCCAGTACTATCTCCATCTCAGTCCATACTATTCCCTTATTCTCACATTACTCCTTTTGTAATCATACTTAAGGACTTCTACACTAATTAGTGGATTGTCCCTGGGTAGATCCATCCGGCTCTAGCGGGATCATGGGAATATGTACCTAACCATACCATCCTTATAACTCTGATAAAGTAAATATAGGGTCGGTCTTTTGGTACTGTTCTCTTCGCCATAAAACCATTTGAAAATTAATCAAGGTACGGGCGATGTAAACATCAAAGCATTAGTACCTTGATTGTTTTGATTCATGAAATTGCCCCCCCTTAACATGTGCACTGATCATCAAAAATATTTGGCACATGGAGGGCAAAGTACCTGATTGAGTCTTAATCACATTATATAGATCTTAATATCTTAAATCTATTCCACATCTTGATCAAAAATTTCAAACCCTTTGAGATTTAGGATCTCAATTGATTTAAATATGTTAGAAAATTTAGGAGAAAATGTGGTCTGATTAAATACAAGCCGATATTGGAACATCTTAATGCTCCCCCTCAATTTATGAGGGATTCTGTTAGTGTCAGTTATGATGAGTTTATAAATGATTTGGAGTTTAACGAGAAACTCATGAAAAATTCATAAACTGACACATAACATCTAATTCCATACTACTTATAATGTACAAGATGTATGTTACATAACAGATGATATTGACCTTAATGTTGGAATGATGAAATCATTCTATTCTCTTGATTAGTCGGTAGTCAATATCTCTGAACCTTCCACTAAAGAAGCATTCGAGATTCCTGAAGATTCTTCAGATCTTTAACCTTCTACCAAATATCTCGATGAACTGTTGATTGTTGTGGTGGAGGTGGTGGTGGTGGAAGTGTTGATGTTGTTTCAGTTGTCACTGTAAAGCTGGAAGGAACATCAGCTGATGCAGTGAGAGCTCTGAAGAAGTTTGTGTTATGCAGAGTATCCACAGAGATCTGAAGATTGGGTTCCTTTGCTTCTTTTGTAGATCCAAGACATGATTACCCTTTCCAATCGGCACCCAGGCATTAAATAGCAGAATCTGATCATCAGATCTTGTGGTAGCAGGAGAGGGAACATGTTCATTAGCCATGTTATCTGCACAATTCTATCAACAAAGATAGGCCGACATGACAGATGTTTGATGCTAGATGAGAATTTTAGCCGTGATTGAGTGACATGCCATATTAGATTAAGGTGAGATTAAATCACAAGCGGTAGACTTAAATCTTTATTAAACCGCTACCTCGTAGCAGTTTGCCTTCTCATATATAAATATTCATATCATAATCAAACCGCTATCAGGAAATTTGTCAAACCGTTATTTAGCAAAAATGACAAGCAGCTATCAAGAACATTCATAGCAAACCACTATCAGGCATTTTCAAGCAAACAACTATCAATCACATGCAATTCAATCATATTTCAACTTTCAATTCAGGATCTTAGGGACCTAATTCCAACACAAAAAGTACAATCCTGAGCATAACACGAGTGCGCAATCACTTAATCGACAACACTCAAACTGCAATCGACTAGCAAAAATCAATCAACATTCGAAAATCATTCAATCAGATCATACAAACGCATGGGGATCATATTTGAACATCAAACTCGAATCATCTAATCCTAACAACCATATCCCAACAATTCAAAGTTGGCAGATTTAGTCCCTGGGATTTCAAACTTCTTGTACTTTCGGTATTAAGTATTTAGGGTTAAATAAGATTAGCAAATGGCACAACTGGTCCTTGTAGTTAATTACAGCTAGGAAACATTTAGCAAATTGCACATAAGTCCCTAATCTTTCTAACTAATGACACATTTGGCTCTTTGAGTTAGAATAAATTAACTCCCCTTCAAATTATAACCCCATTTAAATACAAAACCGTTTCCGTTTAAGTATAGGATGATTTAATACGTCCGTTTGATGTCATAAAATTTGAAAAACACTCTCCCCCTCAATCGATGACCCGTTTTCTATTGAAAGAGTTGTAGTCATTGATTGAGTGTCAAATTTTTATGAGAAATCCAGAACTGATTGATTTTCAAACAACACTTTTACCACCGTGGTTAACACAAATAATTTTTGAAGAATCATAGAATAAAAATTATTTGGTTAGAAAGAAGACTTCTCTTCTGTATCAAGAAATAATGCACTGAAGCGTACATTAGATCGAGGGTGCACAGATATAAAGTAATCCATGCCCGGGGGAAGTTAATCACCCGTTGTTAGGAACAGCCGTCTTTTTGGCGACATGCTTTCCTCATTTTGAAGAACGGGTTGCAGTCTGAAATAACTGCAAAACATATAGACATGTTTTAAAAGCTGTTTAAACTTCTGCTCGAACTTCATTTAAAGACCTGTGTCATTATTGAATGACATTTCTAGGTCCGTAAATGTTATCGATAAACAGAAGACATGTCTTGAAAACTCTTTTTGGTATTTTGTATTTTATATTTTTGTATTTTTATTTTTTGAAAAGTTTTATGAAAATGGGATTTTTTTATATAATTTTATATATTATTCAATTTAATAAGATGTTGACCTGAATACCAAAATAAAGATGTCATTATGTTCGTTGTAGAAGTGTGTAGTCAACATCTCTTAAACTTCCACCACCAAAGCATTCGAGGCTCCTGAATATTCGTCTTATTTTGAGCATCCTCATCTTGAAGCTTTGATAGCGTCCCCAATATTTTCCTAACAATTACATAATGATTAAGAACAAGAAATTCCACGAAGCTTCCAATGCTGATGATGTCTTCAGTGGCCTTAGATCTACTTGAAGGCTCAATTTTTTTCATACACTTTAGGTCATCTCGAAGTTTCTGAATTAGCTGCATGTCTTAAAAAACTTCATTTTCTTGCACTTCTGGTCATGTCGAAGTTTTCTAGAATCTGCTTTTCATTTGACTTCAAGTCTGCACTCCACTATGAATTATCTTTGTAGTACCTTGTAGGAGAAATACTGTAATAGGCGCGAACTAAGTAACACATGCACTTCTGGTTAAGGAGAAGCTTCTAAATTAGCTTCTCCCTAATTCATAACACATATTCTTTATTTAGAAGCTTTCATAGCTTCCCCCCAAACGAGCAATCCTCTCTTGAGTCGTTTCAAAGCTTTCTTTCAAGCTTAGAATAATTAAGTGCATAGCGGAATTAGTAGCAAACCACATCAGATATTGCTCTTTGATAATAAGCTTAGTGATTAACTGTTTTGGGAAACATTAATCTGGTATCAGCATCATATCTTCTCAACAGCTTAATAATTATTCTCACATTGTCTTCCCATTGGGAAGCTCAAGTAATGCCATAACCAAAGGTACGAGATAATCTCTTCCCCTGTAGATCAAGAGATGCCACCACAAGTCAATATATGAAGCCCAAGCACCAGAAAGTGACACACTCTATCCCTTTAATGAAGTCCGAAAAGCGTAGCATCAAATCAATTAAAGTCCAGGAAATGCACTTTTCTCCCTCCAAGTGAGTGTAGATTAGAATTGCTACACCAAATTCAACTAAGTCCTAAGTGTAAGCAATTTATCCCGTATGTAGTCGAAATGATAACACCAAGACAGTACCATAAAAACAACTGGGTACCAGGATGTAGTCAAAAATGATAACACCAAAACAAAACCAGTCTAAAATCAAGTAATCTCGGATGAACACAATTTAAATTGGTTTCACCTAAAGTCAACTAAGTCCCGATGAAGGCAATTTACCCTGTTTGTATCGAAATGATAACACCAAGACAGTACCAAATAAAAAAGACAACCTAGAGTACCGGATGTAGTCAAAACAACACCCAAACCAGTACCTATAAAAATCAAGTACATCCCCAGGATGTAAACACATTTCTTCGTGTAAGGATACTGACAATCAGAGGAATCATCATACAATTGTGTACCTCTTTTGTCATTAGAAACTATTTCTTACATCTCTTCCCCCACGTAGTTGGAATAATACACCAAAAGCCACGAGTTAAACACTGATTATCTCTGCGGTCATGAGATTAGTCTTCCCAGAATGATCTAAATTAAGAAAAAGGCATGAAGTTCGTCATGTGTACTCCATTTGGTGCGTCAATGTATGTCCTCCTTCCCCCATTGCTGGTTTTTGATACCTCAGAATCAGCAAAACATTGTACGCACATATACTTGAAATCTTGTGAGAAGAATAAATTAGTTCACATCTATCCTGTGAAATCAACGTGCTGATCAAATCGTTACCTCATAAATTCTCTCTGACTATCTTTACCAACCCTTTTATAGGCTATTTAAAGTGACCACTGATGGAGTAAACCCGATATACCAAACTTGAAACTAAAGTAGAATTCCTTGTTCTTGTGACTTAAGCTTGCACTAATGTTGGAAGAACGGTGTCAAGAATTTGTGCTACAAGCAAATCTCTAAGTACTCTATACACTCAACTAAGAGGCATAAGAAGTACAACACCTCTTAAAACTATCCACGTCGTCTTTTCCGTGTGACACTGAGTACTACAACGTAACTCCTTTAAGTGATAGTTATCCAGGTCTTCAACCATCCACCCCGACTTCTAGAAACTAGATAAACCAAGTCTTCAACTTAAATCTTAAGCACGAGCAAGTTATCATTGAAATCATGAATCCAACCACCCCGACTTCAAGATAAAATAAGTACACGCCTTTGTGAAATCCAACTTCAACCTCAAATAAGTGATACCCGATCAACTTCGTAGTCACTTAGAAAAATTAATGCCAAATCTAGCCATTAAAATTTAGTTTCATGATTCTTTATAAGGCTCGATCCCAATCTCGTCACTTATAATTGTCACTTTGTCATTATAAACCTTGATTATAACCCGAAAATTTATAACCAAAACTTTAAGCATTTCATATTTTACCAAAACCATATTTGGACCTCTACCTTATGCATTATTCCCGTTCACGAAGGTAAAATACACCACTAAAACAGATTAGTTGAAACAAAATCTTGTTGCACTTTGACGGAAATTTTAGAATATATTTTGCCGAATCCAAACGTGGTCCACTCTTTATGCCAAAAATTCCAACATATACCAAAACTTATTCATTCAACAATACCATTTAACCAAATTTTGTTTAATGCTCATGAAATCCAGCGCCAACCAATTTTAACATATTAGGTTAACACCAAATTAAGACAAGAAGCCCATTTCGTTGAGCAAAATTCAGACAGACCCACTTAATCACAGAAATGATCATACCAGCCCATGTGACACATATGGTATACCCTAATTACAAGGAGTATATAATGAGTGCATAAACTTATCACAACCCTAATCTTTTGCTAAACCTAATTAAACATTCACAACACCATACGCCACCATCCTTATTTTTCTCTCCAAAAATAGATCTACCAATATTTCATCCAGCCTTATAACTCCTTCATTATATTACACATGAGCACCTTAATCTCCTCATACCGATACACCACTATCCAATCTCGTATCATCCAAAAACACTCATACATCCTTGTCACTTCATCTGAAAATCAAGATCTGCTCCCATCAAGCCATTACGCACCTTAATCTCTTAAATAACAAACCCGTTAACCTTTAAACTCTTTAACCCAACCACAAAAAAACAAAACTTTTTCAGTTAGTACAAACCCCATGAAGAACTTAATAGGCTTACGGCTTTAAGATCACATCGAGGGTCTCAGGTAGGTTTTGATTTGTTAATTGTTCTTGAGAGTCCTTGAACGAAACAAAGTTGGTGTGTAACAATTTGTTATAACACGATCTTTACTTTCGAAGATTAAATAAAAGGGCAATGCCTAGACAAAGATCTATGATGATTTTTTTCATTCGTGTTCATGATCTTCTAAGGGTCTTGAATTTAATGTAACACACGAAGAAAAAACTGAGATCTTGTTTTAATTAATTTTGTTCGAGTCTTGATGTTGTATGGAGATGGAGATGGTTATTGTGACGATGGGTTCATAGGATTAGAATGTGGATTTGAGAAGTTGGATTTGTTGTATTTTGAGATGAGTTTGTTGGCAGATGTTGTTGATGGTTGTTTAAGGTTGGAGGTTTAATTGAGTCTGTCTGATATACTTCTTCCATTTCTGTTGACCCGTTGACTCAGAGCCTGACTCAGTCAACTCGGTAAGAACCGAGTTGACTCGGCTGAGTTGACTCGGTCAACTCTGCCTCAAACACTCAACTCGCTACTGAGTCAAAATGTGGCCAGAGTTTTGTTTAGATTTGGCATAGATAATTTTGTCTTCATATAACCTGTTCATCAACTCGCTATCTCCAAATTACTAGTAAGACCTGTCAACTCGCTACTCCAAATCTCTAAAGCTTTTTGCCAACTCGCTACTTCAACTCGCTTGTAAGACCTGTCAACTCGCTACCTGTCCTTTTCGTACTTTTGTCTTTTTGCACTGTTGTACTTTTGTCTTTTTGCAACAAACTTCAGATCTGATTTTCTTTTTCTGCCAAATCGCTATGAAGAAACCCAGATTAAGAAACTGCATCCAAACATGTTAGCATAACAGAAACATATATCAACCACCC
>BQNB010061793.1:0-36339 GCA_026074375.1 Tanacetum coccineum
AGAAGAACTTTGAATTGGACCTTCAGTCTTTTGTGTGTCATGGACAGTTGTAAGTGTCACACGAGCATCTCCTTTCCCTGCTCAAACCTGGAAATATTGGTGATCTTATTAAAACCTAGCTCATAGAGACTTTACCCACTTACTGCTTATTGGCAATTTATATTCTAATAGTTCACTGTCTAAGTCTTTACCAAAAAAATCAATATGTTATTTGTTGATCCTAAGTCGTTAGCTAGTCCAACTTGTTCACATAAACCAATGGTAAAGATAGGGTATTAATTATGATCCTATTGTTCTAGATATATAAATCACTATATGGAGAGCCATCCCGGCATCTAGCTAACTTGGTCGGTATCACTAGATCCAGTTGAATGATAGGTCGCATACAAAAGCACGTAAACAAGTATGAATTGATAAACATAAACAAGCAATCAACGATAAATTAAGCATTCGATATAAACAAACCAAACATTTAAATCTTCATAATCATGGCTAATACCCAAGGGTATTAGCCCTTAATCATCGTAATCAATACAAGAGTAATAATTCAACCAAGGTAAACTAACCGAGTTAAACGAATGATACCAAAAATCAAACGATTACTAGAGTATAGGAGATTACAAGGTGTTTCCTATGGAATTAATAGCTTTGCTTGACCTCTTCTGCTCTTCTTGTCTTCTGAAAATCGACTTTTGTGGTTAGGGTATCAAAAATATGATCAAGCACACCTAAAACTCGTTTTTAGGTCTTCTATTTATAGTGTCTGGAATTTGGTCGATACGGCGTATTGGTTGAGGTCAATACGGCGTATCGGGGGTTTCTTGGAGTAGGGACCACGTTCAATATCTTCCAGAATATTTTATTACTATATCTTGGATACGGCGTATAGAAGTCTTCTGGATACGGCGTATTGGACTTTATTCTTCGTGGTTTCTTGTGAAGTGCAGGCACAGATACGCCGTATCTTCCTTGATGGATACGGCGTATTGGATGTCAGAACAGTATTCTTCATATTTCTTCGTTTAAGCTCCAGAATGCGTGCCTTTTAGCTAATCTTCACAAAGTACTCCATAATTACTGCAAATCTCAAATATAAACGATTAAGTAACAATTCTTGCAATAATTATACAAAATGGGTTATTTACATGGGATAAATGATGCTATAAAAGTGACGTTATTTGATGTCATCAAATATCCCCCCACTTGAATCCTACTTGTCCTCAAGTAGCCTTTCAAAATTTATAAAAATGTATCCCTAAGGATTTTTCCATTAGGCGTTTATTTGATTAATTACTAGTACATAACCAAACACCTCACGAAATAGGTAGATGAAAACACTCAAATCACTCGACTAATATATGTGGTAACATGTAACTAATTCGCTCAATTGCTCAGTCGTGACAAGTATTCTATCACAGGCTAAGCAATTGGGTTTATTTTAAAAGGCTTAAAGGGTTTGATCACTCTTTTTAGTCTCTATAGATACCATTATTCCAGAAAAGGTGACAAAGACCATACATACACACCCATAACGATGGGATAGACATATATGACTGCATTCAAACCTTAACTCGAATAAGCTAAAGAATAAGACTAGTAGTAATATATGGTATAAATCTTCTAATCCTTTTTACAAAAGTAATAAACCAACAAGGCGGACAAAATCACACATACATGTTCGTAACGACGGAATAGACACATGTGATTGCTCGCATCCTCATTCGAGTAAAACCTAAGGATAGAGATTAGGAAAAGGAAATAAATGTTGTTAAATAAAAATTTACAAAACAAATAGACTAAGTTCAAACAAATATGGGACAAGTTGCTAGATACTTTCCCAACCGTTACTATGATAAAGACAAGAAATATTTACACAAACATCTAGATCATAGATAAAAAACAATCTTAAGTTGACGTTCCCGTATTGATCAACTTTCCAATCATCCATACTATACATATTTTTACAAAGACAAGTGGCGATATTTACCACTTTATACAAAACTTTACATCGTTGATTTATAATATGTAACAACAAATAATCGATCCTTCAAATAATACCATCGGTTTAAGCTTTAACGAACTGACTATCTTCATAATCTCCTCCTCTTTTTTGCAGCGATTTTCTAATTTTTTTCCTTTTTTATACATAACGAATCTCGGTGTAATTTCATCATCTTCACGATCATAATAACTCCGGATAATTTCTTCCATAATTCTTTGTTCTTTGTACTCGGATATACTAATAATTGTGATGGTAGTAAAAATACATGAGTTTGACTACTTTTACATTCCCAATTGCAATGTGCAATTTTCCCAACCATACCAAAGATAGAAAATAACACAAGACACAAGAAATACATACTTTACACTTAAAGTAACTAGCAACTAATAAATAGACTTAATCTAACAGGGTAGGCTAAGGTGTAAAGGTGTAACGAAACAAATAGTTGGTGTTATCCTAAAGGATTGGCTCTACTTGTTTTTCTAGGGGTATCTTACTCTTAAAATGAGAGTAAACAATGTGTTTATACGGGGATTAACTAACCAGTGTGGTTAGTTAATAACACAACATATATAGGCTTTTTGGGTGTAATCCTAGAAATTTACCAATTTAAACAAGTTACTCCATCTAAATCCATAGTACTCATTATTGTGGTCTCGAATAGATATACCAAGCCAAGTTCTAAAGTCTACAACATCACCGGCACACTCGTAATTTTGTGGAATTTAGGTAAATATTCAAAAACGGATAAGGCTAAATTCTCACAATATCTAACAAGGGTTATGTGTGTAGGTTATGTAACCAGTAATTTCACAAAAGTATGCTTGAAATTTTTTTAAATTTAAGCATAATTTAAGCATATTAATGTGTAAAATAGGATAAGTAGCATTCTAATTCCCATCCCCCCACTTAAATTATACAACGCCCTCGTTGTATAAAAATAACATTAAAACGAGAAATAAAAGAATTAGAACGAGAAACTCCCCTGATATTTGCTCGGTATGATTCTCCATGTTGAGTATATGAGCAAGAATATGTGTTGTAAATGCGTCTGGATGTCAGCGTGACTACAACACACATAAGATTCCAAATAATAGATACTCCACTAACGTTGTCGATTTCTTTTCATTGAGGTCCTGTGTAAGATATAAGAAAACCATGCAAACCTATCTCGGGTATTCTATGGTTAAAAAAATAAAAAATAAAAAATAAAAACTGTACAGGAAGTCAATACGTCGTAACCCAAAACCAGGATACGCCGTATTGAGACATGTAAAAGTATCTAAGGTACGGGTCAAGTTGTCAAATACGTCGTATCATATTCATGAATACGCCGTATAGACAAATATGACAATAATGTTTTAAAATGCAGAAAAATAAAGACTGGATAACGTCCAGACAAGCGATACGCCGTATCCATTGAGATTGGATACACCGTATCGAGAGTCTGTGAAGACAGACTCGATAAAAATTAAGAAAATACATTCCGGGTTGTCTCCCGGCAAGCACTTTTATTTTTGTGAGAGTCTTTAAGTTAGACTCCCTTCAGCCTCACGTTACACTATTCTCAAACTCTATAACTTCATCATCCTCTTTGTTAATGTTACCTTCGTAATATTTCTTCAATTGTTGTCCATTGACTTTGAAGTTAAACCCGTTCCTGTCGATGATTTATACAGCCTCATATGGATATACCGTTATAACAATATTTGGACCGCTCCATTTCGACGTAAGTTTTCCAGGGTACATCTTCAGATGAGAATTATAAAGTAGCACTTTGTCGCCTACCTTAAAATCTTTATCACCAAGAAGTCTAGAATCATGTCATTTCTTGGTTCGTTCTTTGTAAATTCTAGTATTCTCATAAGCGCTATCTCTCAATTCGTCGAAACTGCATTAAGCTGCTTAAGATTGCTTATTCTAGCCAGCAATAAATCTTTATTAACATGTTTCAATGCCCAATGTTACCTTATGCTTTGATCTCTACGGTAAATGGAATGCTTTCCCCATAAACTAGTTCTGAAAGTGTACACCCCAATGGGTGTTTTGTAGGCCGTCTAAATGCTCACAATACATCGTTAAGTTTTTCCGACCAAATCTTTAAGGATTGTACCCCACTGAATCTCTCTAGTATACGCCTTAATAGCCCGTTAGTAACTTAGTTTGTATCTTTAAATTTAAGGGTGATAGTCGTGGATAATTTGGAGAGTTACACCATTATTTTTGTAAGCTATTTCAAGCAGGGCATTACAAAAATGCGTTCCTCTATCACTAATCAAAGCTTTAGAAACTTCAAACCTAGCAAATAACCCACTTAAAAACTTAACCACTACATGCGCATCATTCGTAGGTACTGCTTGAGCTTTGACCCATTTGGACAAATAATCGACAACTACTAATATGTATTTATTACCTCTAGAATCGGAAAATGCTCCCATAAAATCTAATCCCCAAACATCAAAGACTTGCATACCTGAATGTTATTTTGAAGCAGTTCGTTGCTTGAAGATATGTTTCATGATCTTTGACATGCATCACATCGTCTTACGTACTCATTAGCATCTTTAAAGATACTAGGCCAATAGTAAACTTTTTTTTCCGTAGCAGAAGCACTATGATGTCCACCAGTGGGTCTCAAATGATAATGTGCCAGAATTTTGAGGGTTTCACTTCCAGCCACACATCTTCTCATTATATTATTCACGTACAGTTTAATGCATAAGGTTCTTCCCAGAAGGAAGTCTTGACTTTCAAAAAAATCTCTTTCTTTTTTCGAAGGTCCAATTTGGTGGAACAACCTTTCCAATAATATAATTAACGAAATCTGCATAACATGGCTCATCATCATTAAACTTGGATTTTAGCAACATTAAATGCTTGTCGGGGAGTTCATCAACAATTTCCCTCTTACTTAACACCTCCATATGCGGATTCTCTATCCTAGATAAGTGATCTGCGGCCAAGTCTTATGTTCCTTTACGTTTCTCCAATACTTGACAAGGGATAATGAAACTCCCTGGGTCTTTTTCTTAGGAAGACAGTTTGTTGAGCAAGACATCTAAGCACCTTTCGTTCATTGTCACCGTACAAGCTTCTTCTAGTCTGGATTTATCCGTCAGTAAACTCTTCAGATATTTAGCGTATTTGGGCATTTGCACTAGGGCTTCGATAAACGAATATTAAAATGGAGTTGTTTCAGATTTTCCAAATTTTTTTGTTGTTGTGCTTCTTCTTTTTCCTTTCTTACCCGGTTTGGGAAAGGAATAGATGATTGTTGTGGTTTCATCAATGGTTGAGTGGTTCTTTCAGGAATACTCGAAGATTTATTTTTCACACCAACATCATGCGGCTTTTCCTGCACATCCTGTTCAAATCTGGGAGGTTCATTCTTGTTGATTCCAGCTTCATTAATTTCTTTACTAGGGGTGGCTTCAGACGTCATCTTTCCTCCCCTAGTTGTCACTCCTTTGACTTTGTTTTTTGGAATCAAAACATTACCCATAACCTTTGACAATTCGTTTACCTCGATTTTTAGCTCACTCAATAAGTTGCTTTATTTTTTTAATAAAAGCTCGTTGGAGGTTCTAAATTCTTTAATGAATATTTCCCTCTCCTCATGTTTACGTTTACCTTCATCAATGAATTTAGCCAATATTTCTTCCATAGTTAACCTCCTTGTAGGATAATTGAACAGGTAAGGAGGCACCCTGAAAATGGTACCTGAAAAGAAAGACATAATTCGAAGTAAAACTATTTTAGAAAACTAAACCAGAAAGCTAACTAAAACTGCTGCTGTATCATACAGTCTATACGCCGTATTCAGTAAACCGGATATGCCGTATCGATGTTTGATGTTGAATACATCGTATTCAAAAGAAAATGGATACGCCGTATTAATATACGATTCAGAAAATAGCAGCAGACAGTAGAAAAACAAAACTAAATTTATAAAAAAATACAAATAAAAATAAGAAATTAAACAATCACACTCCCTAGCAGGGGCGCCAAAAACCTGATTCGTGTCGTTGTGAGTAGGTATTTTATGATGTTCAAGTTTTACTTTTATATTTTGCCGACTTTACCTAAAACAACACTTTAACGAGCAGTGTACCTGATCAGATGTAGTTTCGTTGGTAAGTAGGGTGTCGATCACTAATAGCGAGAACGCTAATTTTTATTGTATCAATATTTTGGTTAACTAACTAAGTTAATTTAAACTATGTTAATTCTATTCTATTTAAACCTATGCTAAATATATGTTAATCCTAATTCTACGGATAAAGAAGGGGTTTTCAGTCAGAGAGAGTGCACATGTTTTGTGGTAACTTAGATCAATTTATAACACAATAACACACGCAAGCAGATAGACAAAAGATAGAAGAACGGTCTAGCCAAATATAAGAAAATTGTATTAACCATGATTAATCCAATTAGAACGTTGGTTTGTTTATTTAGTGCAATGAGTGCTTATCTCAAGGCGGCATATCATTCCAAGATATAGGCGGGACTTCTTCCTAAAACCTAGATACGTAGAATTCTGTAACAATTAAACGCATCCGCATAAAGCATCATATTTGCTGATTATAATCTATCTTAGGAGATTAATGATGGTGATCTTATTAAACCTTAGCTCATAGAGACTTTACCCAATTACTGTTTAATGGCAATTTATATTCTAGTAGTTCACTGTCCAAATCCTTAACAAAGGAATCAGTATGTTACTTGTTGATCCTAGGTCACATGCTAGTCCAACTTGTTTACATAAACCAATGGTAAAGACAGGGCATTAATTGTGACCCTATTGTTCTACATATATAAATCACTATATGGAAAGCCATCCCGGCATCTAGCTAACTTGGTCGGTATCACTAGATCTAGTTGAATGATAGGTCACATACAAAAGCACGTAAACAAGTATGAATTGATAAACATAAACAAGTAATCAACGATAAATTAAGCATTCGATATAAACAAACCAAACATTTAAATCTTCATAATCATGGCTAATACCCAAGGGTATTAGCCCTTAATCATTGTAATCAATACAAGAATAATAATTTAACCAATGTAAACTAATCGAGTTAAACGAATGATACCGAAACCCGAACGATTACTGGAGTATAGGAGATTACAAGGTGTTTCCTATGGAATTAATATCTTTGCTTGACCTCTTCTGCTCTTCTTGTCTGAAAATTGACTTTTATGGTTAGGGTATCGAAAATATGATCAAGCACACCTAAAACTCATTTTTAGGCTTTCTATTTATACTGTCTGGAATTTGGTCAACACGCCGTATTGGTTGAGGTCAATACGGCATATTGGAAGTTTCTTGGAGTAGGGACCACGTTTAATATCTTCCAAAATATTTTATTACTATATATTGGATACGGTGTATAGAAGTCTTCTGGATACGACGTATTGGACTTTGTTCTTCGTGGTTTCTTGTGAAGTGCAGGCACAGATACGCCGTATCTTCCTCGATGGATACAACGTATTGGATGTCAGAAGAGTATTCTTCAGATTTCTTCGTTTAAGCTCTAGAATGCGAGCCTTTTTGCTAATCTTCACAAAGTACTCCATAATTACTACAATTCTCAAATATAAACGATTAAGTAACAATTCTTGCAATAATTATACAAAATGGGTAATTTACATGGGATAAATGATGCTATAAAAGTGACGTTATTTGATGTCATCAAATATCCCCCCACTTGAATCCTACTTGTCCTCAAATAGCCTTTAGAAATTTATGAAAATGTATCCCTAAGGATTTTTCCGTTAAGCATTTATTCGTTTAATCACTAGTACACAACCAAACACCTCACGAAATAGGAAGATGAAAACACTCAACTAATCCATGTGGTAACATGTAAAATTTTCACTCAATTGCTCGGTCGTAACGAGTATTCTATTATAGGCTTGGCAAGGATACACATCTTCACCACTAAATCTAAGGAGTAACAAGTTTATAAAGTTAAATTGGGTTTTAAAAAGGCTTAAAGGGTTTAATCACTTTTTCTAATCTTTATCGATATTAATATTCTAGAAAAGGTGACAAATACCATACGTACACACACATAACGATGGGATAGACACTTATGATTGCACTCAAACCTTAACTCGAATAAGCTAAAGAATAAGACTAGGAATCTTTACCAAAAGTCATAAACCAACAAGGGCGACAAACCACATATACACATCTATAATTATGGAATAGACATACATGATTGCATTCAATACCCTTACTCGAGTAAAACCAAGGGTTAGGACGAAAAGTGATATAGGGTATGGGTCTTCTAATCTTTCACCAAAAAGTAATAAACCAACAAGGCGGACAAAACCACATATACATGGTCGTAATAACGGAATAGACACATGTGATTGCTCGCATCCGCATTTGAATAAAACCTAAAGGTTATTGATTAGGAAAGGGATATAATTGTTGTTAAATAAAAATTTACAAAACAAATAAATTAAGTCCAAACAAATAAGGTACAAGTTGCTAGATACTTTCCTGACCGTTACCATGATAAAGACTCAGAAATATTTACACAAACGTCTTGATCACAGATCAAAAACAACTTAAGTTGGCGTTCCCGTAACGGTCAACTTCCCAATCATCCATACTTATACATACTTTTACAAAATCAAGTGGTGATATCTACCACTTTATACAAAACTCTACATCGTTGATTTATAATATATATCAATGAATAATTGATCCTTTAAATAATACCATCGGTTTAAGCTTTAACGAACCGACTATCTTCAGAATTTCCTCCTCTTTTTGTAGCAATTTTCTAATTTTTTTGATTTTTTTAAAAAATACACTACGAATCTCGGTGTAATTTCACCTTCTTCACAATCATAATAGCTTCAAATAATTTCTTCCATAATTCTTCGTTCTTCGGACATACCAATAATTATGATGGTAGTAAAAATACATGAGTTTGACTACTTTTTATATTCCCATTGCAATGTGCAATTTTCCCAACCATACCAAAGAGAAAAAATGACACAAGACACAGGAAATACATACTTTACACTTAAAACAACTAGCAACTGATAAATAGACTTAATCTAACAGGGTAGCCTAAGGTGTAACGAAACAAGTAGTTGGTGTTATCCTAAAAGGATTTGGCACTATTGGTTTTTGCTAGGGTACTTACTCCTAAATAAAGTAAACAAAGGGTTTATACCGGGTTAACTAACCAGATTTAGTTAGTTAATAATATACATATATAGGCTTTTATTTTGGGGTAATCCTAGAAATTTACCAATTTAAACAAGTTACACATCTAAATCTATAGTACTCATTAAGTTGTACTCGAATCGAATATACCAAGCGAAGTTCTAAAGTCTACAACTATCACCGAGACACACTCAAATTTTTTAGGAGCTGGGTTAACATATGACAACAACGTATAAGGATGAAATTCCTTACAATCATCTAATTAGGGTTTGTGTACATGGTATGGGGGTGTGGGGAGCGGGTGAGTGAATGGGGGTGTCACAAATGGTATGGCGAGGAGTGTGAGAAAAAAATATGCAAGAAGCAGTGGTGCTTATTAACGGGGGGGGTGGGGAAGGGAATTTAAGCATAATTTAGGCATATTAACGTGAAAAATAGGACAAGTATCATTCTAATTCCCATCCCCCCACTTAAATTCTACAACGCCCTCGTTGTATAAAAATAACATTAAAAACAGGAAATAAAAGAATTAGAACGAGAAACTCCCCTCATATTTG
This sequence comes from Tanacetum coccineum, assembly GCA_026074375.1. Classification (NCBI taxonomy): domain Eukaryota; kingdom Viridiplantae; phylum Streptophyta; class Magnoliopsida; order Asterales; family Asteraceae; genus Tanacetum; species Tanacetum coccineum. The sequence continues at coordinate 9,752 of BQNB010061793.1, forward strand.
CTCGGTATGATTCTCTAAGTTAAGTTTATGATAAAGAATGTATGTTGTAAATGCGTCTGAATTCCAGCATGACTACAACAAACGTAGGATTCCAGATAATAGATACTCCACCAATGTTGTCGATTTCTTTCCATCGAGGTTCTGTGCAAAATATAAGAAAACCATGCAATCCTATCTAGGGTATCCTAAAGAAATAAAAAAAAATTGTAACACCCCTAAATTGGGTCGTAGCAGAATTATGTCTGGGAGCGTTACTTTATAATACCATTGCATAAGATATGAGAGAACGACCTCTAAATGAGTCGTTTGAAAAGTAATCTCATTGATTTTCTTGAAATCTAAATTGTTGTAACATTTGTCCCAGAGTTTGCATCCCAATGAAAAGCATGAAATAATACAACGAGATTTCATGATTTGAATGTATGTAGAAAATCCATGATTTGTAATCTAGTAAAGTTTAGACTCCAATGCATATTAATTAAGCCAAACATCTATTTCACCTAAGAAAAACATGCTTAAAAGTGTCAACATAAAGTTGGTGAGTTCATAGATTTATGTAAATGTAAAATGTTGGATTAAAGATTTGTAAAATGTAGATGACCATTTCAATCCTTATATTAGTCACAAAATGTAAGTATAAATGTAGAACCAAAAGAGTATAGTGTCTACTGCTTCACTACAGTATCATGAAAAATGTTTAGTGACTAGTGACGTTCAATAAAAACAGTGTGGACCACAAGATTTCGAAGTGTATGACATTGTAACACATACAATATCACTAAAATGTAATTACGATTGCACTAATTTCATGAAACTGACGCTCGACATGAATGGATGCAATTTAATGCCAGTGAATTCCCCGTGTAGATGTTAACCCGTAACATCCCAAATCCGACATGGTATACGTCTGTTAGTTCAATCCGTCAAACTAGTGAGTGCTACTCACCCGAACAGGGATGTCAATCCCAAATAGATCTATTTATAAGACACGCGCTTACATATTGTAATTAACAGTTTATGATAATGGGCAGTGTGGGTTATCGTTACTTAGGCACGCTACGTAATCATTGTAAAATTAGAAAGTATTGTACTTGTGTCCTTTTGTAAAACAAGCAATGTATCCCGCCTCGAGATATGTAAATGAGTATGAAAACGACTATGTAAATGAGTATGTAAACAAGTTTGTAAACATGTATGTAAACGTGTATGTAAACGAGTATGTAAACAAGTTATGAAATCAAGTATGTAAACGAGTTTGTAAACACGCATGTATTCTCCCCCAAAATAGTTAAAAAGAAGTAAAATAGGGGTCACGAAACTAACCTTTTAGCAAAATGATAAATGATAACGAATAATGAAGCCGAGAGTCGAGAAAATCCTAATTGTAACCTAAAAGTAACGTCGCGATGTAGAATATAAAAAAACATTCACAAGTATATATAGTCAAGTTTTATAATATATTAAGCATTAGTACGTAAGAATTTAGTTACCTTTACAAATAGATTTAAAAAATATATTAGTTAAGAATACATATGTCAAGGACTTAACATTGAATATTATACGCTTTAAAACAATGTCATGACACTTATATAAATCTACAAAGTACAAGAAGAGGAAACGTCCAACCCATTTTGTTTATTCAAAAATTTCATAAGATTCAATGCACATGACGCCAATTCACTTTGTTTCACATCTTTGTGTTTATTAGTAAGTCAAAGCATTTTTATTTTTTGTCCCTTGTTCAAGTATATGCCATCTTTGTCACTTCATCTTATAAATAGTTCTATACTTTAGGGGCCGACTATGTAAATTTAAAAATAATAAGCCATGAACTTATGCATCAATGCTTCATTACTGGTTTAACATCTTCTTTTTTTTCACTTTCATGTAGTTGGTTTAAACATTATAAGCAGGTTTCTTAAAATCCATACCTTTAACCTCGTTACATGCTACTATGCTGATTATAGGATTGAAATGATTGCCTGCATAATTTATTATAAGACCCGATAATAGTTTGACATTTACTATTTAAGAGTTGTATTTGGTTATACTTCATATTAGTTAAAAATCTTTGATACGGCATATAGGTGTTTAGACAATACGCCGTATTCATTTTTGGAGACCAATTTTCTTAAATTATTAAAGTAAAGAAAACGTACCTTGGTCTCTGCAACCTTCTTGGGTAAACGTCATCCTTATAAAACCGCTTGGGGTCGAAAGGAATGCCAAAAGGCATATTTAGATTTTTAATTATGAAAATTAATGGCTTCCCTTCTTAAAAACTTATTCGACTCATCACTTTAATAATTAGAATGAAATTACTCATTTCTGAAAGTTTACTTTTCGCATCGTGATTTGTCTCTAAGTATTTATCAGACTCAACGTGAGTCGTGTCATTGCTTATGCAAACAACAGTATCCATTGGTTTGATATCAATGTTTTCTGAACACAGTTCAGTATTGATTTCAACATGGTCATTTACCGGTTCTGGTTTTAAATTATTAACAGGAATTAATTTATAAGAAAACAAATTCTTGTCTCATATAAAAGTATAATCTTCATTGTCGAAATCAAAAAATGATATACTAAAATCAAAATTGGTTTTAATTGCAATAAGAAAAAATATTACAATATATATTAATTTAATTAAGGTTCGGATGAAACATTCTCATTTAATGCCAATGCATCGTTGTAGACGATAGCTGGGAAATCCACTTCAAAATCTGTGAAAAAGTAAAGATTATCACAATAAATCTTACCGTATGTGGCAGTTTCCCAATTAAACATCTGACCACACCGTTGAGATTTTTCAGCTTGAAGTTTGATGTATTCCTCTATAGTGATGTTTGGATCGTCCATCATAAACCTAACTGGAATCGCAACATAGAAGAAACAAATACGGGAAAAACAAACGAGGAAGAAAACACACAGAAAAACTAAACTAATTTACACTAATTCTAGGGGTTAAGTTAATCTAAGGTTAAAAACCAAAATATTAAATAAAAATAAAGATTAAACAACTTCACTCCCTGGTAGCGGCGCCAAAAACCTGATGCAACGTTGTGTAGGTTGTTATTTTAGTTATTAAGTTTTACATTTATATTTTTCCGACTTAACATAAAACAAAATTTTTGGGCAGTGTACCCGATCAGATGTAGTTTCATTGGTAAGTAGGGTGTCTATCACTAAGAGCGAGAGCGTTAATCTATAGTTTTATCAATATTTTGGTTAACTAAATTAAGTTAGTTTAAGCTATGTTAATTCTAATCTATGTTAAACCTATGCTAAACCTAGGAGTGAATCTAATTCTGATGAAAAAGGGGGGTTTCAGTCTGAGAGACTGGCACAGGTTTTGTGGTAACTTACATCAGTTTAAGACACAATAACACATGCAAGCAGATAATCAAAAGGTGGAAGAGCAGTCTAGCCAAATATAAGAAAATTATATTAACCATGATTAATCCAATTAAAACATTGGTTTGTTTATTTTAGTGCAATGAGTGCTTATCTCGAGGCTGGCAATCATCTCCCAAAATTTGGCGTTACTTCTTCTTATAACCTAGACACGTAGAATTCTGTCACAATTAAACGCATCCGTATAAAGCATCCTATTCGTTGATTATAATCTATCTTAGGAGATTAGATAGATGTGAACTTATTAACCCTAATCTCATGGAGACTTTACCCACTTATTGCTTAATGGCAATTTATATTCTAGTAGTCCACTATCCAAGTCTTACCAAGGAATCATAAGTTATTATTCTCGATCTCAGGTCACCTGCTAGTCCAACTTGTTTCACTTAAAACAAAGAGGTAAAGAACGACATTATTTATGTTTCCAATTAATCCAGATATATAAATCGTTATATGGAGAGCCATCCCGGCATTTAGCTAACTTGGTTGGTATTACTAGATCCAGTTGAATGATAGGTCGCATACAAAAGCACATAAACAAGTATGAATTAATAAACATAAACAATGATCAACGATAAATTAAGCAATCGATATAAACAAACCAAACATTTAAATCTTCATAATCATGGCTAATATACTTTTTGGAACCTTAGTAAGGTATAAAGGCCCAAGGCCCGCGGAAAGTCCATATATAGCCCATGGCCAGGCCATGTGCCTAGTATAAGTCCCTCTCTGAGCTTGGAGAGGGTTGTTTGTGTTCACTTTTTTCATTTCAATTCAAGCTAATATTCTCTCTTCCTTTCCCTCTCTAAAAGTGTTCATCCTTCCACTTTCTCTCTCTAGTTCTTTGTCATTTAATTGTGAGTCTAGATATTACATGTATTCTACAATTGGTATCAAGAGCCATGGGGTGATTTAGTAGGTCTTGTGTGCGTTTATTAGTTGTTTTTCTTCTTGTTCGTGTGTGGTTCGAACCAAACAAGGAAGTGTTTACTTTTTTGTATGTTCTAAAACCATAAAGCTCTCAACTTTCTTATTTGTTTATCTTAGTATAGGTTAGTTGTACAAGAAAATCTTTGAAAAACTCAATAAATTTCATCTTTTTGAGTCTTTTTGGTTCGAATAGGTTTTTTTACCTAGAATCTTAATTTCAATTTTTTGTGGTAAAAACCATAAAGTTTGCATTTTTAAGGTTCTACTAGTCTTAGAATAGCAAGGAGTACAAGAAAAATCAATAAAACGTCAAAAATTATGTCTTTAAGTGATTTGAAAAACTGGTGTTTTCGTTTTGAATACGGTAGTTTTATAGTTGGTGGATATGGAGCGATTTATACGTTAGGAATTATCGGCGATTTATACGTTTTGTATTCGGCGATTTATACGTGTTTTAAATCAGGAGATTTATACATTACTGTATATGGCGATTTATACGTATCTTAAACCTAGCGATTTATACATCTGGTATTCGGAAATTTATACATCTCTTATATCCGACGATTTATACATCTCTTAAATCTCATGATTTAAACCTATAATTTGAATTCGGTGATTTATACCACAATTTTCTAGGGTGATTTACATTACACTTGGGTGATTTATACACTTACCTTGGGAGATTTATACCAATTTGCCAAGGAGATTTATACGGTTTTTCTGTGATTTGTAAAATCCCGTGAAGTATTCAAGTATTTTCTCGGTTTTATCAAGAATTGTTAAATCTTGTGTAATCTTAAAGACTCATTCACTTAAAATAAACAATAATTTAACACAACAACCTCTAATTACTGAATGATCAAAAAGTTATCTTTTCTCATTTAATTAATCAATTCAAAATGACAACATTAGCAGAATTTATGATTATTGCCGGTGCGGACAACTGTCCTCCCATGTTGGAAAAATCTTTCTATGACTCTTGGAAGAGTCGTATGGAACTATACATAGAAAATTGGGAGAACAGGAGAATGATTCTTAACTCATTTCAAAATGGTCCATTTGTTTGGCCTACTGTTTTTGAAGAGGATGGCACTACTAGGACAAAAAGGTATGAAGAACTTTTAGTTGCAGAGAAACTCCAAGCTGACTGTGATCTTAAAGCGACAAACATCATTCTTCAAGGTCTTCCACCGGATGTGTATGCCATTGTAAATCATCATAAAGTTTCCAAAGAGATATGGGACAGAGTTAAGCTTCTTATGCAAGGCACGAAATTGTCATTACAAGAAAAGGAATGTAAATTGTATGATGAGTTTGATAAGTTTTCTTACATGAAGGGTGAAACACTGTATCAATACTACTGTAGATTTGCTCAACTAATCAATAATGAATGTTATCAATATGTCAATGAGACCAGTCCAAGTGTGTAACAACCCGAGTTTTTGAGGCCTTAGACACCGCGGATTCGACGGTCAAATTATTATTTTATAAGATTCATATGATTCTGAACAGTCTACAATTTAATATTTTATTTGTCAAGAATAATTATTTTCGTCTTTTATTTCAAACGGAAGTGAGAAATTTTATTTTTAGTCGATTTGCAAGTCAACATTTGACCGCGCGACAGTTAAGCGTTTTGGGCATCATAAAATTATGACACCCCCAACTTATTTTTATTTTGGGAGATTTATATTTTTGTCACTTCGCAATTTTGTTCCTTGTCTTGAACCGGATTTTTTTTTTTTCCCACCCCTTGTGGGGGGGGGGGGGGGGGGGGGGGGGGGGGGGTGGGGGGGTGGGGGGGACCACCCCCCCACCCCCCCCCCCCCTCCCCCCTCCCCTCCCCCCCACCCCCCTCCCCCCCCCCCCGCCCCCCCCCCCCCCCCCCCCCCCCCCCCGCGTTTTAAAGTGGTACACATCTTATTAAATAGTTTTTAAATTAATTTAGTGTGACGGAAATAAAATTGTCTCGGAAGTGTAATCCCGAGCCACGGTTGTTGGTTTTTATTTGAGTAAAAAGTTGGCGTGTCAAAAATCTAAAGATAGAAAAGAAGGAAGGACTTGTTTTGCCAAATGGCCAAAGTACTAGAAGTATATAAAGCATTTTACTTCCATTTTCTAGTCATAAAACACACACTAGTCTTTTTGTCCCTCCCCTTGCTCCGGTCACCGCCGCCGCCGATGTCGCCGAAAAACTTACATGCAAAATGATCAAGTTATATTTTCTTAATCCTCACGAAAAACTAAACGTATTCCACCAAAAATATACGACATTCAATGGGTATTTTTATGGTTTGAGTTCGGGTCGAGTTTGGTCGAAATGGGTTGGAAGTAATGGTTTTTATGATAAATAAAACATTGTAGCAAGCTCAGTTTAAATGAAAAAGTTTTAGTTTCGGTTTCGGTTTCGGGTTGTGTTCGAGGTCACGGCTAAGGTCAAAGGGGGAGCAAGACGATTTCAATCGAGTCCGACTTAGCTTATATAGCATTATGAGTATCTCTAAATACTTGTATTTTATTTGTTCTTGTGATTTATTGTTTTCGATAAATTATTACATGTGATGGAATCCGAGCGAACTTGCGTCGATTAGTTTAGATTTTGTTAATTGTTGATTGAGCAAATTAGGTATTGTTTATAGACTATTTTAGATGTGTCGTGAATGGATTTTTGGGTCGAAAATGAACGTTGGTGCGTTTTGTAACGTGTAGTTTTGGGCAGAAACTTTGACGCGGAAAACGAGGCACGAGATTTTATAAAATCTTATTTTTGTTTAAGAAATATGATAGAGTTTATCTTTATGATCGTTTTGATATAAAATGGAGCTTCTAACTCCTAATAACGAAGAATCTAGAGCGAAATCGAGATATACACTTTAAGCTAGAAAATTCAGCATTGTGGTAAATATTAAAAGCTGACAGATTCGAAAATGGACAATTTGAGCACTTTCGAGTCCGTTTGAGCCTTCCGGCGAAACACGAAAGTTGTTCGGAATATCATTTTACTTTGTCGCGAGGTTCGTTAGTTTTAAAATCGCGTAATAACGGGTCAAAACTGAAAGTCAAATTCTGCACTTTATTAAAAATATGATAAATTACCAGCAGAATCTCGTAAGGGCATTTTGGTCATTTTTTGTTGAGATTCAGGTCTCGGCTAAAACTGAAAAGTTGTCCGGAGCGTCGTTTTGCATAATATATCTTTAGAGTCCGAGTCGTGAAAATGGGATATAGCAGGCCGTTTTAGACAGGTCAAATTTAAGAAAAAGTATGTATATGTATATATATATTTCTACCTATATATGGGGCAAGATATGAAATATTTCATGATGACTAGACATGGTGATATGGCAATTTAATGCTGACTGGAAATGATGACTCAAAGGGCATAATGGTCCACAAAATTCGACCTCATAAATCTGTTTGTAAAATAAGGGGTATAATCGTCAATTTGTTTCTTCCTTCAAATCATGCTACGATTTCTCCAAACAGCTCATGTGCATTCAATGTCAGTTATATTGTTAGACAATCTTTCTCAATTTTGAAAATCCCTTCTAAACTTATCATGATTTTCAAAATTATTTATCAAATCATGGTAGCGGAAATTAAATGTTTATCTCTTTAAGTTTGACCTTTTTCTTCTTCATTCGTTCTCCATTATTCGCTCGCACTTATCCCTGAGAGCGAATTTCTTCATAATCATTTGGCATGATCTACTTCTTGCAAAATTTCATGCCGAGCACAACGTCTTTTGTCCATAATCAACATCGTCAAATGATGTAAAACCTAAAAATAATGGAAAAACTTCCAAACGAAATTGTATATCGTACAAAGATTCCGGCATGACTCTTCCCTTCATCTTGTCCCATAAATATTGAATAATAAAAGATTTAACATTAAGTTAAATGGACAAGAGAGGGAGGAGCACGATAACATATGTATACGCCGAATTCACACAAGAAAATTTCATCATATAAGAGTCGGTTTTAACAAAAGTTAGCTCAAAGTCAACATCTCGATCCGTTTTAGTCTCTAGAGGTGTATCCAAATCATTTAATTCCATGTAATTACCATAAGGTGGGTCGAATGATTCATCACCCTCTCCAATAAGCTTTGTTTTTAGAATCAAGACTTTTTATCACAAAGACCCTTTTGATTATGCTAGTGGCGAGCTTAATACTTTTAAAAACAAGTTTTCTCCCGCGAACCTTAAGCAATCTTCCTTTAAAGACATTATCTTGGAATGGGCAGTTGAAAAGAATGGGCGTCTGAGGATTAAAGGAACATCGTCGTCCTCGGGTATGTACAAGATGATAAAGTCTATAGGGAAAATAAATTTGCCTATCCTTACTAGCATATTTTCGGTAATACCCCTTGGTTGTTTTATGGTTTGGTCAGCTAGTTCTATGGTCAACCTGGTGTGAGATAAAATTCCTAGACTAAGATTGGTGTAGGTAGAAAATGGCATAATGCTCACACTAGCTCCTAGGTCAACAAGGGCTTTATAATATTATGAATAAAACATGTAAGTTAAAGCCCCCAGGTCTTTTCAAAATATGAGCAAGGTGTTATCATAAAGCATCCATAATCCTCCTCAACTTGTGCCACTCTCCAATCCTCACAGTCAAAGTTTTGGTAGTCCGACTTGGGAAAGGACGTTTTTCAGAAAATAAGCTCAATTGATCAGAAGACCTTACACAAGACTATTGACCAAGGACCATGCAATGTCACTCAAAGACCTAGTTTTTCTGTTAAGGAGAATGTAAAATCTCCTAGGAATTTTTGTAATAGGAATGGATCAAACAATAGAAGTCTCTGTAAAAACAAGTCTTTTTGTTTTAAGAAATGTTTTGTTTGTGGCAGTAAATCTCATTTAATTAAAGATTGTGATTATTATGTGAATCAGTTGAATTTAAATACTGCACCTGTGTGGAAAAATGTAGAAAACATTCCTTTATTTGTTCCTAGACCAGCCTATTTTCCTGCTGGTAGTAGGAACAGACCAACATCTGTTCCTACTAGTAGGCCATTTGCTGCTGGTTGGCATATTCCTGCTGCTAGACCTATGACCAGACCAAAAAGCCATTATTTTCAACAGTTTAGTGGGTCTAGCTCATATAACCAAATGGATATGGATGGGGGAAGATGGGGAACTGCTGTTAAGACCTCAGCAGGTTGTTCTTGGCAAAGTAAAAGACCTAATGTGCAATGTGGATCCAAGAACAATGGTGGATCTCAATCCCTAAGTGCTAGGCTTGAGGGGAGGATTTGAGTCCAAGGGGAGGACTGTTATTGTAAAATTTTCTAAATAGTTGGTTTTTCGTTTGTTTTACCACTTAGTTTTTATTGTTACAATATTTTTCTACTGATAGTTTTAGTTATTACCCCTGGTATGTAGTTAGTTAATTCTGATAATTAATTTTTCCTTTTCATTATATATGTTTTGTGTGTTTTGGTCTAACCTTTTGCAGATGCATCATTCATGAGGGTGGTTTAGCACTTTTCAAGTGTTATTCATGGACAATGGTTTTCTGGCACAATTTTTCAAGGACATATTTTTTTGTGCAACACCCTATGGTTCTCAATTGCCAGGCCTTTAAGGCTAGAATTAATTGAATTTTGGTTCTCAATTTCCAGGCCTATCAGGCTAGAATTAATTGAGATATGGTTTTAATTCCCAGGTCTTTTGACCAGAATGAATTGATATAGCTTTAATGGTTTGCTTCAAATCATAGGGTCACTCAACTGACTGATGTTTCAAGTACCAATAAGTTGAGATGGTTTGCAATCCACCATGGGAGTAACCCTTTCTGGGTCCCAAGGATTGTCTAGCCCACAAGCAAACGGCTATGTGGTAAAGGCTTATAAAATCCGTTTATGGCTGTGATGATTTGCCAAAAATCATTAGGGTATTCCAATTCACCAATGATTCATGTTCTAAGAATTGGACTGGTTATTAATTCACCAGGGTGATGTCATGATTCCACCAAAGAGTTAGCTAGCCCAAGAGTTAATGGCTACTTGGTAAAGGCTACATCAAATCCATTAATTTTCTATGATTCACCTCTCCCCGGAGTTAACACACCATGGGATGTGATGAGAATAGTATGTAACCCTGAATTGATGGTTTTCATGTTGCTGATTCAGAGTTTATGAAGGTTGCTGCTTTTGGTGTTCATGCTGTCAATTTCCTTATGTTGCTGCAAAGACTTTCACCTGCTATAATCAGATTTCTGATTCAAGAAGTATGGAGTTGGTTTCAAGATGTTGTTGTTCAATCCTCTAGAGTTTTCAAAGAAAGATCTATCTAGAAACTTGAAGTTAACTGTGTCAAATTCAAGTTTAGGGGAGGATTGTTAGGAATATTGTAATAGATAGTTACTACTAGTAGGTATGTAGTTCCTACTGGTAGAGTAAAAGTTCCTGCTGGTAGGTATGTAGTTCCTACTGGTAAGGATAATGTTATAGTTAGTGCTGGCAGATCAAAAGTTATTCCTGCTGGTAGAACAATATTAGTCCTGGTAGTATTATGCTTACTCCGAGTTGATAGTATAGTTAGTTAGTGATAAGGATATGCATGAGATATCCTAGGAAGTGATAATACTTATCTCTTTAGCGAGTCTTAGGTAAGAGGTTGTTAGGGTTTCATGAGTATTTAAGAAACCTACTGTCATAGATGAAAGATGATCGGAAAAACACTTTTATTGTTAATAGAAAAGATCCATAGAGGATCATTGTTTGAGTAATTCTTCTTTAACTCTGTTGTTTATATTCCGCGTAAACAATAGTTTAATTTGTTAGAGTCTCTCTTAGAGTTGCTTGTGATTACATAAGTACTCTACAACCTTAACAGGCTTGAATATCTATCTAGGGCTATACCTACATCATTCTTAAGACTTAGGCGGGATATCATCCTAAGACCTAGACATGATTAATCCTGTCAGGGCCGGAACCAGGACACAATTGGACCAGGTGGATTTACGAAAAATTATACGAAACGAGGAAAACAAATTTTTGGGACCAGGTGCACTTAAGAAAAATCGAGGTTTTTTACAAAAATCGAGACACCCTCTGGTTCTGTCCCTGAATCCTGTCACAATTAACGCATCCGCATAAAGCATCCTTTAGTTTAATTATAATCTATGTTAGGGAATCAAAGTAGTGGTGATCCTGTTAAAACCCTAGCCCAACGAGACTTTACCCACTTATTGTTTGACGTTGTTTTATATACTGGTAGTCCACTATTCAAATCTTTATCAGTTAATTAAGAGCATGATTGCTGAAACATATATGGGTCACCTACCGGTCCAACTAAGCTCATAATTCAAAGACAAAGACAGAATGTTATCTGTGATCATATTGGTCCAGTAATATAAAACATGATATGGAGAGCTATCCCGATATCTAGATTACTTTTTAGGTAGCACTAGACCCAGTTGAATGATAGGACGCACATTCAAACACATAAACAAGTATGAGGTGATAAACATAATTAAACAATTAATGATTAATTAAGAAATCGATTTTAAAATGAACCAAACATTAAACTTTCATTAAGATGGCTAATACCCGAGGGTATTAGCCCACAACCATTGTAATTATACAAGCATAATCAAACAATTAAAATTGAATGATTAAGAGAGTAAAAACTACACGATGTCTTCTATGGATTCGTGATAAATGCTTGACCTTGGTGGCTGATCTTCTCTTCTAAAATTCATCTTTAATGAGTATGGTATAAAGGATATGATATTGCATACTCAAAACTCATTTTTGAGTCTTCTTTTTATAGTGTCTGAAAAAGACTTGATACGCCGTATCTGGCTAGGTTGATACGGCGTATAGGGTTAGATTCCTTGGAGTGCACGCTACGTTCTCAATCAATCAGTGATATCATTCCCAATTTACTTTTATTACCGTATCTTCGAATAGTTATCTTCATGGATACGACGTATTGAAGCAGTCAGATACGCCGTATTGGGAATTGGTCAAACGCGCTTTCTTGTGAAATCTTGGCGCTGATACGCCGTATCTCTTTTTTGGATACGGTATATGTAGTCAGAAATCAGCAATCTTCAAATGTCTTCGTTTTAGCTCCAAATTATGCGCCTTTTAGCTTGTCTTCACAAAACACTCCTGAATTACTGCATTTATCAACTTTAAAGCAATTAAGTACTAAATAATGCAATAATTATATAAAAGTAGGCAAAATAGATGGGATAAATGATATAATATAGTGACGTTATTTGATGTCATTAGAGACCGAACCGATAAAAGAACCAGTGCGCTTTGTTAAGGATTTGACTCCCGTTATCGATATGTTGGTGACTTGAGCTGAATTTCAGAGCAAAATTCCTTTAAGGGGGTTAGACTGTGATAACCAGTAACTTTTCTAAATTTTAGTATTTTTAAAACACTATAATTATATATTTGTGTCTTTCGATCTTGCTAGTTCTCTTGGAGAAAACTAAACAGTTGACTTTGGTTGACTTCTTTTGCGTAAAACAGTTACGGTTTAACCGAGTATTGAGAGTCTTGGTTTCTTAAATGAATCACTTTTGATTCATTTTTTAGGTATCGAAGTATCTATGTTATCGTTTTAACGATTACCGCAAAATTTCTTTTCCGTGGTTCGCGAAAAATCGTCATGCAACGCGTACCGGCACGACAGTTAATAAGAAATCATAATAAATACCTTGGGTTAATTAAATGCACTTAATCAATAAGTTATTTTGTAATTTATTCATAACGTTCGTCTAGAACGTAAATCGTTGAGTTGTGATTTAAATTTATGAGGAAACAAATGCGTTCGTGAGGCTTATGCAAAACTAGTGACGATCTTGGAAACAAATGTTGGGGCAAGTCTAGAATGACCAAACATGTTTTGGTGTCGTGAACTTTCTTAGTTTAGAACTCGGTTTTCGGTTAAATTTGAATTAGCCTCATTTTAAAATCCCGACAAGAGACGAAAGAGCATGTGATACTCTCCCACCTCTTGTTTTTACGTGGACCATAAGGGAGACAAGGCAAGAAAAGGTTTAGCTACCAACTTGTCCTCCCTTTTGTTCTTTTATATAACGACACATTATGTGCACATTTAAAAAACAAAACATCAAAAACTTTCTCTCTGTTTTTCTCTTTTAAAACCGGACGAAACCACAAGGAGGCAAGAAACCACCATTTTTCAAGTTTTATCAAGATTAAGGGTTTAGAAACATTCAAGGGTTGATTCTTTTGTAGTCTCGGGTAATCAAAACAACGTTTGGGTTGTTTTCTTGCATCAAATTCCAATTGAAAATCCATAAAACTTGTAAGCTTTCAAAACCTTTAAATAGTTGTTCTTTTAAAGTTGTTATGATGATCTTAAGCAAGTTGTACAATACGTTTGCTTTAAATCGAAACTTAAAAATCAAAACGAAAACTAATAAGGTTGCGTTTGGTTTGACGTGGACAAAAAGAAAGAAAACAAAAATGGTCATCTTAATATCATGGTTGTTGTGGTAAAATATCTTGTGTTGTCTAGAGATTATTGATGCTTGTTTGGAAGTCTAGCTTATAAATAAGTTTGGTTAGGGCTTAGTCACCCGATCGGTAGTAGTTTTTATGGTAAGTAGGGTGTCGATGCATCTAACGAGCGACAGCGTTAAATCTATCATTTAATTAATATCCTTGGTTATCTTATCTATGTTATTTCTTATTCTATCCTATGTTTTAAACTATGCCAGTCTAATCCTAATTCTAATGGGGAAATATGGGGGTTTCAGCCTGAGAGAACTGGGCCGGTTTGGTTGGTGGACTACAATCAATTCAAGAAACTGTCTACCCACGCAATGCTAATTTAAAAAAGATATAAGAGCGGTTCGAACCTCTATATAAGAAATGTATTAACCATTTATTAATCGTTAGGAAGTTGGTTTGTTTATTTAGTGCAATTGATTTCTTCTCTCGAGGTGGCATAATCATTCTTATGAATAGGCGTTACATCATCCTAAGACCTAACAAGTCTAATCTCTGTCACATTAAAAGCATCGCAAAAGCATCCTTATTTGTGATTATATCTATCTTAGGGATTAAAGACAATGGTGATCCTTGTCTAAAACCTAGTCATAGAGACTTTACCCTCACTTACCGCTTAATGGCACAATCTAAGTATACATAGTATTCCACTTTGTCTTATGTCCCAACTATTCAAAGTGAATAAGAACGGTTATTTGTGAATTATAGTAGGTCACCTACTAGTCAACCACGATCAATAAACCCTTGGCAAATCAATTAACTAGTTAAGCCCGGAAGCATATCATAGACACAGACTTAGAAGGACAGTATCTTGTGTACTATTATTCTAGGTGTATAAATTACTATATGGAGATTATCCAGGACTTCTACGATCTGCTTCGCAGTCCACTTTCGCTAGAGCTGCTGTTGAATGATAGGTCGCACGCTAAATAAGCGCGTAAACATGTATATAATGATAAACATACTAAAACAGGCTTATACAACCGATAATCAAGAAATCGATATAAACAAATTAACCAAACATTTTGTCTTTCTATAATACTGGCTAATACCAAAGGTATTAGCATTCATCGTCATTACTAATACAAGAGTAATAATTTAGCCTAAGGTAACTTACCGAGTTAAAGGAAATGTTACCAGAAAACTGAACGATTACTAAAGTATATGAATTACAAGATGTCTCCTATGAAAATTGGATTACAGTTGCTCGACCTCTCTGCTCTTTTATCTCTCTTGAAATTCGTTTTTTTTTTGGTTGAAGGTTATCGGAGAATAAGGATTTAGCACACTTAAACTCGTTTTGAGTTTTCTATTTATAATGTCCGAAGTCGTTCTATTGGCGTAGTCCAATAGTGGATTACGGCCGTATTGGGGGATTTCTTAAGTAGTAGGGACCGTTTGATATCTTCCAGAATATTTATGATTCCTTATCTTAAATATACAGGTATGAGTCCTCTAGATACGGCGTATTGATCTTTAATCTTCTGTGGTCTTTGGTGAGTGTAGGCACGGATACGCCGTATCTTCTTGATGGATACGGCATATTGGTCTTCATAATATCTTTATTTTAAGCTCCAGATATGCGGCTTTTTGCTATGTTTCTCAATTACTCCATAAATTATGTAATCTCAAAATATATACCGATTAAGTAACAATTCTTTGCAATAACTTTACTAACAAGCGGGTGAATATTGGGGATATACGATGCTATAAAAATTGACGTTATTTGATGTCTTCTGTCTTCTTAATATCAGGTTGGCTGTGGTAAAATATTTGTCGTTGTCTAGAGAGATTTTTTTATGCTTGTTTGGAAGTCTAGCTTATAAATAAGTTTGGTTAGAGCTTATTAAAAGTTTTTGGCTTGTTTTGGTTTCTTTGGCCTAACCGTGAGCTAGAGAAAGGGGCATGGGCTCGGCGCATGACTTATTTAGCTTATTTCGAGATCTTGTGGCTTATTTGGTAGCTTATCTTATATTTGGGCTTATTTTTTTTTAACTTACTTCGTATTTGAGCTTATTTGAGAAAATTGATTTTTGTGGTTTAGGCTTTTATGGGTTTCGGCCCAACAAGGAAAAAGGAGACAAGATCTAAGACTCGACCCATTTGGTTTTCGTTGGCTTATTTTGAGCTTATTATAGCTTATTTACTTGTTGAATCTTAAAAAGCGCTTATTAGCTTATCGTATCTTCTATTTTTGAATTTGAGCTTATTCTGTTGTTATTTTTGGTCTTAGTGGGCCTAATATTGTACTCGGCCAAATAAAGGGTTCATGGGTTTGCTTATCGTGAAACCGGCTTATTAGATGTATTATCGAGAGGCCTTTTCGGTCGGTATATTGTATAACTTATTTGGTTTTGAACTTATAATCTAAATCGGATTATTTCTAGTTTATTTTGAGACTTTTGAGCTTGTTGGGCTTTCGGCCCAACAAGAGTAATAGATTTTGGCTTATTAAAGCGTATTTGACCCCGGCTATTTTTATCGGATATTTTCTAACTTGTTTGGAGCTTATTTAAAGAACTAAAAAGGTTTTGAAACGAACGGATCTATTTTTGAACGTATTGGAGAACTTTCGAGCTTATTGGACTCGCGGCCTAATAAGAATATTAAGCCATAGCTTATTTTTCGTGATTTATTTCTTTGGACTTGAGATCCTTGTGCTTTGGTATAACTAATTTATTTGAGCTAAAGAGAACTTATTCTATGATTAAGTATTGGAGAACTATTTTGGACCTATTTGAAAACTTAAAAAGATACTAGTGGACTTATTGGGTCGCAAAGCCCAATAAGATACATATACTATAATTGTCAATGTTATCGGGCTAACTAAGAAGATTTAATGGGCCATAAGGCCCAATGATATAATAAACTAGAATGACACTTGGATTTTGGGTTAACTATTGGATTTGAGGATAAGCTTGTACTCGAGTAAACTACAATGGTTTGGAAAATTAATGAAAATATTATTTTAGCGGGTCGTTGTGAGAAATATAAAACTTGGTGTTTTGTTGAAAGTGGAAAGTGATTTAAATTAAGATTTGGAGCCTTGGGGAAACTATTACAAACGAACGGATCATGTCGAAATTTTATAAAACATGTCACACTTAGAAAAATATCTTGGAAAAAGCCTATTTTTGACAAAACTTGGGATTTTATTTATCGTTAAGTGTCAAGGTTAAAACGAATGAACTTAAACATAATAATTAGGCTAGGTTTCATACTTACCCTTTTAGCCTGATAAGAAGATGAATTAATAAATATTATTATTTTAATATAAAATGCCTTATTTATTATTCATCATGAAACTATTTATCCTTATTTTTTGATCTTTAGATTTTAATTCACTTCTCGTCGAATTTACCTCGGATCTATTGAACTTCTACCTCATCTTAGCTCGTTGACTCTATCCTTGATCTTTACTTTGATAAAAGAAATGAGAACTTTTCGCAAACTTTAATGCAAACGATTGTACAACAAAACAAATGCGGATATCAAAATACTAAGGTAAACTTATTAATTAGGTCGTGGCCGGGTATCGTTGTGCTTTGTGTAGAGGTTATCTTGTTCAGCTACTATCATCTTTTGAGGTGAGTTCTCGTAGCCCCACTTTTTAAATCTTTTCTGTTGGGGGGAAATGATACTCAAATCTGTTTTGAACTTGTTTTCTGTACTGTGCAAAAGTTGATTTGTTTTCGGGAAAATGTTATGTGCCTATGACTGCTATGTGAATGACATGAGTTTTGGTAGAATATGTTGTGTGGAACTTTCTGTGTGGATCTTTTATAGCATTGACTTGATATGGGTTGAAATGATATGTGATCTTCCTCCCTATGTATAGCTCAAGCTGGTAGGCTTTAGGTGCGTGTGAATTGAGAGTTAAGGACCTTGCGTGGCAATGGTGTCCATTTGGATGAGGATTAGATAGCATAGAGTTGCTATGTTTAGAAATTGAATGTGTGTATTCACTGTCATATTGCACAATTGTCCACTACTTAAAATATTGGCACAACAACTAGGTTGTTATCAAACCTACGAGCTCACCAACTTTATGTTGATCTTTTTAGTATCATTTTTAGGTGTGTTGCGAACCAAGGTAAATCAGGAGTAATGGGAACTAGAGACGTATGCACGTGGGGTGTTATCTTGAGACTTGTATATTTTTGATCAAAAATGTAAATTTGGTGAACTATTGTAAATCTAGAACTTGGAAAACTTTGTACTGTATGATCTTGTAACTTGTGCGATGAAACGATATCGTCGCATCCCGTGTTTCCGTCGTTGTCGGGGTGTGACATAACCTTTCCTCTTGGCCTCAACTTCATCATCGAGATTTTTATCACAGACCTGATGATGAGATAAAAAGAGGTCAAGGATTATATTTAATTTGCAATATGATTAACAAATGGTAAACTGAAAGCCAGATGTTGAGTGTACCCCTCCTCAGCACGTTCACGAATAATTACAGAAAAGTCCAAGACTCGCCGATGAAAATAAAAAGATCATATTACTTGGGTTACCATCGGCGTCTGATGTTACACGGGTTAGATAAAATCCAGAGTAGTCCCTATCCACCTTCGCTATGCATAACTCGGTGATGTACGTCCTTAAACCTTGTTGTTCAGCTAAAAGTCGAGTTGCATATTCCTCCAATGGCATCCACTGTAAAAAGGCTCTTTATTAGTTAGGTTTTTTTGCTTGTACTTGAAAACAAATACGATATCTTTAAGGTGGAAAAATTGGTAGGTTAGGACATGTACAAACACTAGTTTCATGTAGTAGTAAAGAATCACATAGTTTCCAAAACATGATTTAATTCTTCCTTTTTAAACTTTTGCATTATTAGTGAGTTACATATGAAAGAGAGACAATAGTTTCAGGTAGCCGTAAAAGTTGGTCGGATCCGTTAGATTTAAGAAAAGTGTTTATTATTAAATGAATTGGTCTTTGTAAAGTTTTAGTATAGTTTTTGTTTAGTTTACAAGTTTAGTAGTAATTATAATGTAATAAAGTCTAACTTGGTCAAAGTTAGGAAGAGTTGACCAAGGTTTGACTAGATGGTAGGCAAATAGAATAGGTAGTCAATAAGTATAAATACCCATTTAGGAGGGGTATTTATACATAGTCTTACATCTTGTAATTCACTTCTTCCTCCCATTTCTATTTTCCTTTTCTTAATGAAAACTTTGAAAATAAAAAAAAATACTCTCTAGCTCCTCTCCTATCAATCTATAACTTCCGTATGATATCTACAATGTAAATATGACATATAGAAAGTGGTATCTATCGCCGGGAGAGATCTAGTGTGTGTTTCATGGATCAAATCGAGCTTAATCGTGATAAATTTTGATCAAAAAGCTTTCGTATCGAAGATTTAGTAGGTTTCGTACAACGATAAGTGTTAGATTTACGATTTGATTAGTTTTTGAGCTTAAAACGCTAAGATATAACTTTCGTAACTATTAATTTGTAGGTTTAATAACTAGTTTACGAAAAATACTTGCTTAGAATTGAATTTGATCGAAAAATATGGATTTGCTAGCTTTTGTAATTCAGAAACTAGGTTTCGGTAACAGTTTTTAGGCGGGAAATAGCTTTCGTAAGATAGTTTTTGAGCTTTCGTATCATTTTTGAGCTTTCGGTAACTGTCATACGTAAATTTTCTTAGCTTTCGTAAGACATTTATTAGCTTTCGTAACAAAGAACTTAGCCAATTTGAAAAGATAACGTTGTTATTATCATCTTAAACTACTTTAAAATAAAATTGTTAGGTTTCTTATTAATTTCGTAACTAAAGATTTATAAAAGTAGACGGTTTTTTGGAATTTACGAAAGTAAGGGAAAATTTGGAATTCACGAAAGAAAATTGGAGCTTTCGGTAACCGTTGGGTTTCATAGACTGTGGCAGCTTTTGTATATCTGTGGTTTCGTAATTGGAGGTTTCGGATCAAAAGATTGGTTTTGGTTTCGTATTTCAAGCTTTCGTAACACAGGTTTCATATGAAAGGTTTCGTATCACAGTTTTATACCTAAAGGTTTCATATTTTAGAGGTTTCGTATATTCAAGATTACGTACCAGAGGTTTCGTATTATAGTTTCAAACAGTTTCATACTTTTGAGGTTTCGTAAGACTAGGTTTTGTAAGCAAAGGTTTCGTAACACAGCTTTCTTATTTGGAGGTTTCGGAATTCAGTTTTTCTTATTGGAAGGTTTCGTAACACTGTTTCAGAGGTTTCGTAATTCAGACAGTGGATTTCGTAACATTGATTCACAAGTTTCATAAATCAGGCTTTGGTTTCGTAACATTGTTTCAGAGGTTTCGTAACATAGTTGATGGGTTTCGTACCACTGTTCAATTGGTTTTGTATCTCATTATTTGGGTTTCGTAACATTGTTTCAAGAGTTTTGTATCTTCTAATCTTTGAAGATTGAGCTTTCGTTTAAAGCTTATTGTTACTTAGTCTTTGGAAACGAATCAAGGTTTCGTATCTTCAAAAGTTACATCATTCAAGTGTTGTAATACAATACAGAGTTGTTTTTGCTCGGTGATTTCATGATTACAAGACTTTATCTCTAAAACGATCTGAGTTTGCCTTGTAATCATTTGAAACAATATGTTTGCTTTAAATCAACAAACTTTAATCGAATCAGGAGCTAATGATAGACCTCCAATGCTTGAAAAAGAGAATTATATTCCATGGGAGAGTAGGTTCAGACAGTTTCTGGATAATAATCTCAAAGATGGAGAACGGATGTGTAACACCCCCAAAATGGGTCGCAGCGGAATAAGGATCCGGGAGCGTTACTTCATAATAACATTGCACAAGACATGAGAGAACGACCACTAAACGTGTCATTTGAAAATGATACATTGGATTTAATAAATTATTGTTACAAAAGCTCAACGGCTAAACTTGTTCATTCTTGAAAATGCAAGGATTTTTCTACATGACAAATATCCCCAAAATGTGATGCACGTAAATCTTTATAGAAATGACTCCACAATGTAGACCACCAATGTATCCTTGTTTCTTGTACCTTATTAACCTGAGAAAAACATGCTTAAAACGGTCAACATAAAGTTGGTGAATTCATAGGTTTATATATGTATAAATCCGGACCGCAAGATTTCCCCGTGATAAATATCACAAAATGCCATTACGTTTCCCTAAGCTCATGACACTGAAGCTAGACATATATGAATACAATATAAATATTGCCTACATTGCCCATGATGATGTTCAACCCGAAACATCCCAAATTCGACATGCTATAACGTTCGTTCCCGGTGATAGCTATGATAGCTAATCACCCGAACGGGAAGGTCAATCCCAAATAGATCTATTTACAACACTCGCGCTTCCAAACTAGAAATTAACAGTCCATGATACCGGGCATATTGGGTTCAAGCCTACTTAGCAAAACAGTCAATTCTTATATAAAAAATGTTCGACTTCGCGTTCAATTATAATACAAAGATCGTTTTCTCACCCCAAAACTTGTATTATCAATATAATTGTAAAAATTGTGGGGAGATGAACTTCACCTCGTAGTTACATGATAATCGATTATGAAAAGAAATATGCGTCACGGTATGAGAACCGAATGATTACTAATTAAATATAGGCCATATAAAGTACTAAGCACCTTGATTAACTAAGATTCGTATATAATTCTATATAGCTTCATCACCTGTCTAATTTCGTTTTTATAGAAATCATATTTAAATCGCAATTTGTTAAACAATTACCACGTGTTCGTCTGTATATGAATAAATATTTAATTGTCCTTGTAAAATAATATTTATTATAAAGTTTAGAACATGTATAAATATTATATAAATGATTCTAAAATGTTTCGCAAAAATTTATTTTAAAAACGAACCAACACTATTCATGTCAGGAAAAGTATCTAGTTTACAAACTATATATCTGAAAATATGAAAATCAGCAGGTTTATGTAAAATGTCGTTCCGAACAACTTTGTAGTTTTACACTTCGGCTCAATCGGACCCGAAGGTCCTCAAAAACGCATGTTTAAGTCAGCATTGCCTGATGATTTACGGGGTTTCTCAGCTTTTTAATAATAGGTTCGATAACTTTGAAACGGTTGTATCTTACTCGTTTTAGCTCCGTTTTTTAGCGATTCTTTCGTACACTGTTCTGTAATTAAAAGTTCTATATATTTTTGATGTTTGTTTTTTCAAAAATAATGTTCCTGTAGATGTACAGTTAAATTTTTATAAAATTATTTTTTTATTAAAAGTATTAATTATCGTAAAATTTTAATCGTCGTATCTCCTTCGTTATAAATCGGTTTTTCGAGTTTCTTAACTTTTTGG
Source organism: Tanacetum coccineum (assembly GCA_026074375.1). Taxonomy (NCBI): domain Eukaryota; kingdom Viridiplantae; phylum Streptophyta; class Magnoliopsida; order Asterales; family Asteraceae; genus Tanacetum; species Tanacetum coccineum. Next base: position 31,947 of record BQNB010061793.1, read on the forward strand.
AATCGTCATGAGACATAGTATTTTTATAAAATGGTAAACCCACTATTTTAGTACGAATCAAAATAGCCCCTTTGTAACACTTATATATACCTATTATTATAACTTGTTTTATATACTTTTAAACTTATAAAAATACTCAAAGTCTCCCTAAACTCTTTATACCATTTGATTATATATTTTATGTCCATTAGTCCATGCTTTTGTCAATTGTCCAAGTTAACAGTCTTTAACAATGCTCTTAAATCATTAAACTCTTTCTTTAAGAAACTTTACTTTCTAGTTTATTCGATGAACTTTTTATACTGTAAACCAACAATGTTCAAATACTTTAAATTCTATAATCATAATGTATTAACAACTAACTTCAACATATGAGAAATTATATAAAAGCAAGTCACAAGTAAAATCCATTTAATAATTAAAAGTATTATAAAATGGTGGATTTTGACTACATAGAACATATTATTTATACACTGAATCATAAATATAAGTGATTAGTGTTTGTAGATACCTTGATGAATTGAGTGATGAATGAGAAAACAAATCACACCCTTGTGATTTAAACCTTAGCTTTTCCAAAGAAATCCTAACTTGTTTAAGCCTTGAAAATGCTTAACCAAGCCTTCAAAGCTTCTTAGTATGCCTTAAAAATGATGTGAGAGTACTTGTGAATATGGTAAAATGAATTTTATGGATTGATTATGGGGTTTGGATTTGAGCCGTGTATAAGAGAGAAAGGGACAAGAGAAATATGTGATGTTTTATCTAAGAAAACAAGAGTGTAAGTTATGCATGCTAATATATAAAATAACTAGTCAAATGTACAATTTGTAAGACCAAAGACCAAAAGGAAAAAGGGGTGGGGCGTTGGACAATTAGAGGGATTTGAGGAGAATGTTTTTGGCCAAGTTACTAGTCATGTACTCTAAGTCTTAATTAGTTCTAGGTTGTACAATGTTCAAGTTGGTTCATTTTGAGCTTTTTGTCCCCTATAATGGGAAGTTAACCCACGAAAATAAGGGGTGAGGGGGATACTAGATGATTTTTTTTTCTTTTTGATATCTTGGATATTTTCATAGCATTTACTTGTAGTATAAGTTGTAGTTTTATAAAGAAGTGTAGATGTAATACTTGGAAGTATATTGGTCTTGGTTTATTTCTTATTAAATAGGGCGTCCCATTTGTTACATATGGGTAAGGTTTATAAACTTTGATCATTGGAAATAAAAATAGGTATTTGTTGAAGCGTAGATTTGTTTTGGTGGTTCCGGGAATACCTAAACTTAATTTATCGCGAAACGTAAACACTTTACGTAACCAATAAAAATAAACTGAGAAAGCATAGTAATTATCCTCAAAATAATTATTTAATACTTACTTGACGTAAACATTAATTAGTTTGATGCCCGTTTACGTTGAATGATCATATTTAACTTACGCGATTTAACCAAATGATGCGAAATAAAAGCGAACTCTTAAAAGTCCAAAATAAATAGTTGAGTTGTCGAAGTCGTAAAAGATGTGAAAATGTAGGTTGTCACAGTCTCCCCGTGTTAAAAGAATTACGTCCCGCAATTCAGTTCGAATTGTCTTCCGGAATGTTGTTGATGAAGAGGTGTAATCCTCGTCTAAATCCTCCTAATGTGTGCTATAAATTTTTGCTACCTTAATGTAGCATTCCATGGGTACGGGTCTTAATTCCCTTGATGACGGCTAAACCTATCGGCAGGTTGTCCTTGGGTGGCTACTGATGCGTCCTTCCCCTTTTTGGCTTAAGATTTGGTGTAAGGTGATGTCGACTCTATTGTAAGATGGTGTAAGAGTTCCTTGTGATAAATACATTTACGCAAGATTTTGTTTCTTAAGAAAATCAGTAGAAATTTAGAATTTGACAAAAGTTTTAATGTGCCTACTATCATGAATTGTAAATCACCTAGAGGGTGAGCGCGGGTGTTATAAATAGATCTATTGGGGGTGACGCCCCCGTTCGGGTGATTAGCTATCACCGGGAACGAACGTATAACATGGCGGATTTGGGATGTTCTGGGTTAGAACATCAACATGGGCAATGTAGGCCATTTATATGGTATTCATTTATGTCGAGCTTCAATGTCATGGGCTTAGGAAAACGTAATGTCATTTTTGTGATGTTTACATTTATTGTATTATCACGGAGGAAATCTTGCGGTCCTACACTTATTTAATTCATAAACCTATGAATTCACCAACATTATTGTTGACCGTTTTAAGCATATTTTTCTTAGGAGATCAATAAGGCACGAGGTGCAAGGGATACATTGGTGGTCGTTATTTTGGAAGCCAATTGCATTAAAGATTTGGTTGCATTACATTTGAGGAAAATGTTTGTTTTCGAACTAGAATCTTTGTATAATCTAACAATGAACAAGTAAAGCTTCGGGATTTGTAACAAGTATTTTGCTAAATCCAATGTATTGGTTTTTAATGACACTTTTTAAGGTCGTTCTTATATATGTTGTGCTATTGATCTATGAAGTAATGCTCCCAAACCCATATTCCGCTGCGACCCATTTTGGGGGTGTTACAGATTGGTATCTAGAGCCAAGGTTATAGAGAACCAAGTCAAATATTTTTGCTGGACTATAACCGTTTTCAAACATTGCATTCATATAAATGGGTTTTCACAGGATATACATACACTAGTTGTTTTCATTAGTTAGTTTTACTAGATGCTTACATGATGCATATACGTGTTCATATTATAGTACGTACATTACTGATGTGTGCTAAAACACACATCGTTTATACCCCGTTAAACACTATTAATCGGACTAAAAATGCTAAAATATGGATAATTATATTGCAAATATGTTTGTTTGGTATTTTTATGTCTTGCAGGTAAAAATGATTAGAAACGGAGCAAAAACGAGTATTTACGGGTTCGTTGCGATCAAGAGTGCTTATTATTCAAAATCAAGACAAAGTCATGAAAAGTCCCCGAGCATGCCATTGGAAAGAGCACAGAAAAACGAGTCCAGCGGTGCTCTCGGATTTTATTGGGCCAGCCCGTAACCCATTTTATGGGCCGGGCTAGCCCACTATTGCATGAGCCCAATAAATAAGTCCAAAAGCCCAAATTCAAATCTGTTATAAAAATAGGAGTGAAGTCATCATGACATCATTGTCATGTGAACTGAAATTAAATGGGGAAAGGTCACGTGACCTCGCACTATTATGAATCTGGCAAATAAAGTTAAGACGCGTGGCATGCAAGGTTATATCACATTTCAATTTCTCATACAAATGATCCAACAGTCAACTTTGCTGCGTAAGTATTAAGCTAAAAAAGAATAACACGTGTAGCAAGCACACCGGTTGGATCAATTCTTAAAAGTTGGTGATCCGAGGTACGAGAATAATAGCCAATGATTGGCTAGTTATTGTGGCGGTGGACTTTGAAACATTGGCAAATCTTACCCCTCTCTCACCCTATTTAATAACTCGCCACCCCTCATTTTTGAGGGGAGAGGCTTTTAGTTTTCTTGTTTTTAGTTTTTAAGTTTTAGCTTATTATAGTTTTGTAGTAGCTTATTTCAATTTTTCTGCTCATTGTACTCAGCTTATTTCGCAAGCTTATTAAGATGATGTAATAAAAATGGTTTGATGCTTATTGAAGTTCTCAGTTTGATTATTTCTTGCTTATTAGTTCATTAATCCTTGTTTTCGTGTTAGCTTATTCTATAAGCTGTATCTTCGTGCTTATTAACGCAGCTTATTATTATCAAAAGTTCTTAAAAGCTTAGACAATGACTCCTATAAGCTCTCAAAGCTAATTCGATTCATTATCAATTGTTTTAAGCACTTTTTGAAATAATAAGCTATAATAAGCTCGAGTATAGCTTATTTTTGTGCTTAAATTGTTTTTGTTAAATTAGAAGCTCATATTTTCTGTTAAGATAAGCTTCTAAACAGCTTATTTGGATTTAAGTAAGCTAATATTGTTAGATCAAACTTTTGAGAGCTTAAATGCTTATTTGATTTGTCATTTGAATTGTCTAAGTGCTTTTTTGCTTATTAAAAGTTTTAGTTTCTGCTTACGTTTGCTTGTTGATTTAGTTTTGAGCTTATTTAGTTTGGTATTCTGCTTATTTTGTCACTTAAGATTTAGATCTCGAAATCATTTAGCTTATTATTAAGTTGTGGATTTTAAGGGTGCTTATCTCATTGTTCGTTTGTAGGTTGCTAAGTCTAGCTTGATTATTCGATTAATCTTGTTCTTATTTCGTTTAGGTTTTGGCTTATTAAGAGGATCTAGCTTAGAACTCGAACAAGCTTAAAAATTGTTGTGCTTATTTGTCGTGTTATCAAGTGCTTATTCTATTTTCCTTAAGTTGGCTTATTCTGTAATCGTTTT
>BQNB010061794.1:0-36339 GCA_026074375.1 Tanacetum coccineum
ATCACTTGTGATATTGTACCTATTGGTTAGGGTTTAGGGTTTTGGTATAGATTTTAGTGGTTAGGGGTTTAAGGTTTTTTATATATGTTTTAGTGGGGATTAGGCTTTTTGATATAGGTTTTAGTGATGTTTAGGGTTTTTGGTATAGGTTTTAGTGAGGTTTAGAGTTTTTGTTATAGGTTTTAATGGGTTTAGGGTTTTTGGTATAGGTTTTAGTGGGGTTTAGGATTTTTGGTATAGGTTTTACTGGTTAGGAGTTTAGGGTTTTTGGTATAGGTTTTAGTGGGGTTTAGGGTTTTTGGTATAGGTTTTAAATTATTTATATATCACTTGTGATATTATACCTATTTGTTAGGGGTTTATTGTTTAAGGTTTAGGGTTTAGGTTTTAGTGGGGTTTAGGGTTTTTGGTATAGGTTTTAAAGTTATGTATATATCACTTGTGATATTATACCTATTTGTTAGGGGTTTAGGGTTTAGTGGGGTTTAGGGTTTTTGGTATATGTTTTAGTGGGGTTTAGGGTTTTTGGTATAGGTTTTAGTGGGGTTTTGGGTTTTTGGTATAGGTTTTAGTGGGGTTTAGGGTTTTTGGTATAGCTTTTAGTGGGTTTTAGGGTTTTTGGTATAGGTTTTAGGGTTTTTAGTATAGGTTTTAGTGGGGTTTAAGGTTTTTGGTATAAGTTTTAGTGGGGTTTACAGTTTTTGGTATAGGGTTTAGTGGGGTTTAGGGTTTTTGGTATAGGGTTTAGTGGGGTTTAGAGTTTTGGGTTTAGGGTTTAAAGTTATTTATATATCATTTGTAATATTATACCTTTTGGTTAGGGGTTTAGGATTTAGGGTTTTAGGTTTAGTGTTTAGTGTTTAAGGTTTAGGGTTTAGGGTTTTTGGTATTGGTTTTAGGGTTTTTGGTATTGGTTTTAGGGTTTAGGGTTTTTGGTATCACTACAACAAATTAGGTTTTATAGGACACCGGATAGTGTCTATAGGACCTTTATCATAATAGGACCAATGATATAAGTGTCACATATAAAGGCGTTGTATATAGTGTAAAAATTATTAGGACACTTATAAGCATCCTAATAAGTGTCAATATTATGAAACAAAAAAAATCATCTCATAAAGCGTTTTACACGGCGCAATTTGTTTCCTACTATACAAGTTAATAGGACGCTTTAAAGTGTTCTAAGATGTGCTAACCTTCTATCACGTATTGAAACACATTCATGCGTCCTAAAAAGTGTTTTATTAAAACGAAATTGTGTGTTGCATCAAGTCTTATTTGAGTGCAAGAAAAAAATCCTAATACAAATGTACCTATAATGATCAAACTTAGTGTCCTATACATACATTATAAGACACTTTCTATTTTTACAGAATTTTGTTTTCAGTATTACCTTCATGAAACAATTGTAGCTTTTAAGAACAATTCTAATGAAACATTATATAAAATACAACGTATAAGAGATTAATGAGTCAAAGCCGTAGCAGGTAAAACCATTAAGAAGTTTCATATATATAACAAAAGTTTTAACTTAGATCAAGGTTAACATCATCCAAAATAGTCTTCCAAATTTTATTACATGGAAATGGAATAATGAGAAGTAAAGTCGAAGTAGATAATCTAAATCATCAAGGATCATCTTCACGCATCATCCTCACGTACCACCTACAATTATACAACCCACACACATAAGATATCAAAACCTATTTAATTTTAACAGTAACATAATATTATTTACTTAACCAAAAAAAGTAAAAAGCCTCACAACTACGAAACATGAAACAAATCACCCACAACATGCACCTGATATGTTAAACGCTGATATGTTATATGTGGTAAAAGGTGGGTTGGGATTGATTTACATGTAATTGTATCAGTAGTTTTTAAAAATACTACTATGTAAAATAATATCCCTCTTATTGGTGTAGCCCCAAACGATTACTCATGTGGATTTACATGTAGATTGTAGATAGTTTATCAAGTTTACATGAGATTATCTCTACATTAGATTGTAACTATGTTTTAACCTCACAATATGTAGCTAGAACTAAGATACTTGCAGGTCTTTTGTAAAACATCAGGTCATAACAAAATAGTTTACAACAAGTCTTAAGTAATTAGGCGGCACCAAAGATGTGCAAGTTAACTAACATCAATAGTATAGATATATGTGAAGCAATTCTGTTCTCTTTACCTATATCGAATAAAAACTACAGCTAATATTATAACACACTTTAGCTAGATATAACCTAGTGTCAAACATATTTTCCACATCTCAGAATTTAATAAAAAGTAAAAGGTGAAAGGTATTAGTCTTTAAGGAGAGCTTCATGATGGATGTAACCATTAAAATCATGTTGTATGAATAAGAAAAAACAAATTAAGCCATGCAACAATTGGCAAAAAAGACATATGAAGACTTGAACTAGTGACCTGTGCATTATAACTAAAAGTCTTAAACACTTTCAAGTACCAGTAGCCATTAATATATAATTCTTAACCACTTTCAAAGTATGATTAGTCATTCATATATAAAGAAAAGTCTAATGAAGCTAATTCATATATAAGAACCTTTCAAAGTAGGAGTAGCTATTCACATTGACAATTAACATCACTGCAGCAGTTAACTTAGTATCAAACTTTTAGGAAATTAAATAAATTATGCTCATGTTTATCTGTTGCACAAGATACATTTGATAATAATCATGGCATAATCTTATAATGAATGCACCACTAATCATTTTTAACAAAGAATCAGTAAGCAAAAACACCACTAGTCATTCAAAGCATTAGTAAGCAAAGAAAGTACTAGTAGCAACACTAACTATCAATTTAAATTTTACATGCTTGCAGACCTGATATATTTCAAAACCACACTCTTCACATGTTGTCCAATATTAGAAGCCCTAACCTCCCTTATAGTAAATGTTTGACCCTTTGAAGAAGCTCGAATGTACACTTCACAATCTCCTGGAATGATAATATAAGCAGAATTCATCTCAAAGAAGCTGTGAAATACAATATGGATCCACTCCCATTCATTTCAATTCCGGTTACAAAATTTACCAAGTCACGTTCTAAAAAGAGACACACACATACAAATATGATACAAAAAACTGATCTAAAAATCGGCTATGGACCCTTTAAAACATTTAGAGGGATGTTTGGATTACATTTTAAGTGAATTATCATAAAAGAAAACAACATTTGGCAACCAGATAGTAAAAAGTGATTATGTACGTTTTTTGAGAGAAAATAAAACAGATTTGAAACTTTATCTATAACGACGCCTTCCAAACACATAATCAGTTTTGCAAACACAATCCCAAACACCCTAAATTGCGGCAGGTCGCGCTAATACAACATACCTCAATTTTTATACTCAACAGAAACGTAATCGGTATCTCAAACACTATCCCAGACATCCCATTGCAGTCACTTAAGCTAAGAAAACAACTAACCATAATCAACATCAATGAACCTGTTCCCACCCTCTGAGTTCACCACAAATTCAACTTCTATTTTATAAACAAGCAAGAAATATTTCCACAAACACATCAAAGCAGTGACCGCATTCCCATAGTAAATTTATCCCTAACTAATACTATTATTCATGTTCTATTTTGAATTTCCTAACCTTGACATTTGCTTTTTTAACTACGTCCATCACTCTCCCTACCCAAAAAAATTAATCTACACTCACTAACACGGAACCATGCCCAATATCATCTAATATGAGACAGCTTCCGAGTATTAAAAAAGTGATCATTTCTCTTCTTTTGCACTATACTATCTAAAAACTCATCTTCTACAAGCTAATATCAACCGAATTTCTCAAGTGAGTAAAATATTCCTCATAAACTTGTCACCTAAAATATTTAATCTCTTCAAAACCGGAAAACGTCCCTCCTAGCAGCTCATTTCTAACATCTTATCTATTGTTTTATCATTTATTCATTTCTCATATCATCGTGAATCTATCAACAATATAATCAAATTAACAATCCCACATGCAAATTAACATATAAACAATAGAAAAATAAGGTGAAAATAAAACGAACCTCATCTACAAGCATTGCAGTGATGCTTATAAAGTGTTCTAAGGATATGATGTCAGTTCAACAAAGGCTCGATTTCCACATGTGATTTAGTAGCAAAATCAATAGCAGACCTATGTAATCAATCTAACTCATTACTTATCGCTTTATGAAAAAAAAAATATATGAATCGGTGATGAGTTTTGCTTCTTCCTACTCATCGCATGATCTATTCCGTTCATCATCGGCGTTATTAATCGGTTCGTTTTGAACAGTTTTTTCAGGATCGGTTGATTTACTAGTTTCTTGTTAGTTTCTTGTTGCATTTTTGTGTTAATTTTGTGATTTTCATGGTTAATTTGTGCAGATTTTTGTATCTTTTGCTTAGGGTTTGATGTGTAGAGAGAGAATGTGTGTGATGCGTGTGTTTTTTTTACTGGAAATTAGGGGTAGTTGGGGTGTTTACATATTTACATTTTTAGTCCCTCTGATATGTTTCAAAATTTGGCAATAATGGTCCCTCCGTGTTTTTAATCATTTGATCAAATTCTATGTAATCAACGGCTCAGATATGTCCCTCGGTATGTAGGAGATTACTAGTCTCCAAAATAACTTGACTCTTGATGATTAATAAAATCTAGTTAATAGAAGTAACTTGCTTCTGACACACAGTATATACTCCTGAAAATAAGTTCAAGATAAAAATGCCGCTATATATAGTTGGTCGATCACTTTTGCCTAACAAAGCTGTAAATGCCGAAAGAAATATACACAATAATAAGGTGTGGTATTAGATAACCAATAAAATGCTAGAGCTAGCTAGCTAACTTCAAGGTTGAGTATTATTGTTGCAGGAGTTCTTTCTTGCACTTTTGAGAATAGTCTTGTCTGCAACAATGAAATATGCAGCTCCCGCAACTGCATGTCATTTTATAACCATTTATACAAATTATTCTTGGTTCTACATATATTAATAATATACCACAAAAGAATTAAAACTGTTTACAGAAATATTTAAGTGCCTGTTGACACAATGAGAGCTTGGGCTGTGTGGTTAAGATGAGCTCTTGCCCATGGCACCATTCTTGCACTTGACAAAACTCTAAAATAGTCATATTTTAGCAAATAAGCATGTAATTATAATTACATAATTTTAGTATTAGAACTCTTAACTTCTAAGTAATAAGTTTATGACCATAATATCCATTTTTCTAAAGGGAGAACTATCGACAAAGATATATTTTAGAAAAAACAAGTTAAAAATGTCCGACTTTTATTTGCTACAATTACACGCTATAAAGATAATTTTTTTTTATGAATGCTCTTAGTTACGTACAGACAACATATATTTAAGACTTTGTATAACAGTGGGTATACTCTTTGGAGTAAATAGTAGAGGGAGCCAAGCTAATCCCTCACGTGTCAACATTGTACTACTCACTTTACAACCTCAATGTAATAAAGGCACAGTAGTTGAGCATGATTAACACTCATAACACCAAAACCCTCTATATTTTTGTAACCAAATTTAATTTCTTCAAAGTTGCAATCTCACCTTTTACTCATATCTTGTGTTTATACACTGGACGGTGTTTCCTGGAGTGTTTTTATCTACAGATAAAAAAATATTAGATGAGTAACCGTGCATATTTTGGGTGATATTAACCTCAATTTCTGTAATTGTTTGTCGAAGTTGCATAGTTAAAACCAACATAATAGTTATAGTTGTTATCTGCAATGCAATGACAATAATCTTTTCACCGTCGTCTTTAGATCGTAAAATAACTATTGTAAAATCATATACTGATGCTATTCTAATTTGTATGGCAGTATAGGCTCGTTGTGCGTTTTGATATAAAATGATTATCTTAATGGCAATAACATCTAAAAAGCAAATGTTTTATATGGCTGAAAAGCATTACTTTTGAGGACTTAAAAAAGTGTTAGACTCATTTCCTTACATCTTAAATATCAAGTGTTATAAAAAATGATTATCTTAATGCTACTCAGAGGGGCAACTAAAACAGCTAACTTATTATTTTAAGTTAACGTGAGGGGAACATGAGACTGTTTTTTTTAACGGAGGCAAAGATGGAATATATAATATAAAATAGTCTAGCAAGACGCTAGAAATTTTAAATTACCAATATATCAACAAAATAGAATTACATAACCAAAACATGGTAAAATCCCGAGACCTTTAACTGCGAAGGAAATCAAAAGGGATGAAAAAACTTTCTGACACGAAGGCCGACGGATCGTTACACACTTCGCTAAAGAATAAACCCCCCAGACCCGGAGGCCGACCACCCAGGTTTTCACTTAGGATGGATTTTGTATGAAACCCCAAACAAGTCCCGAGAGAAGGATTGAAAAAAGAACCATCCTCAAAACCGACGAAGATGCCAAATTGAAAAAAAAAAACCTTGGCGTACAGGTACGCCAACCCAACTAACTTTAACTCCATCTCAGGAAAAACAAAAGCGAGCTCTAACCATTGCAATACGCGTTATCGAAAGGGGATACATAATCCATTCAGTCCAAGATAACTTCATATGAGTCCCTATTGTGAAGCCACGAAAATGAAGAGAAACGAACATTATCGAAAAAATAACTTTTCGTAACGGTGAGGAGTTAAACGTGACGCTATTTCGGTATCTCCAAAGCTACCAAAGAACCGAAGTAGTAATAACATAGAACCTGTGTTTTTTCTCTTTAGAAACATGCCAAGAGAAGCTCCAATCATTGAAAGAATCCCACGAAGAAGCTTGAAAAAGAGAAATATCACACAATCTAAAAACGAGCTTCCACATATCGATTATCAATGTCGCATCGAAGAAAACATGATTATCAGAATCAACATTGGCAAGCAAAGAAGGAACCGAGATGGCCGGATGTTATACATACCACGCGAAGAGATTCAATCTATGAGGGAGCCGGTCAAAGTAAAGCCTCCACATAAACACATTTACCTTCCGTGGATTAGATTTATCCCAAGTAGTAGCATGAGCCAAGAGTGGGAAAGATATTTGGTCAATCCAAATAACGAGCATGCATCACGGTAAAAGTACCCATTAGGAACCAAGACTCAATTACAAGTAATTGCTTCATTTACATCAAATGTAGTTGACGGATCTCATTTAACAAGTCACATAAATAGGCAGGATTTCTAACACCAAGATTGGTCCGAGACCAATTCCAAACCATTGCCCATTATTATACGGTCAATGATAAGACAATCATTGTCTTGATCCAGATTAAGAGCCATTGTCCCTTGAAAAAAGAGGCGTCTCGCCTACCTACATATCTTTCCAAAATCCGAATAACGAGAGTCCACAACCTGCTTTAAAACGCAAATTTAGATAAGAAAAAACCTTTCGAGTTTGAGAAAATTGAGGTTTCCAACAAAGTTAGCCCAAATGCCCTGTGAAGCTACAACCATTTGTATCGAAACTTCCTCTTGACCATGATAAGCTTTGATGACCTTAACCCAAAGGGCGTTTGGGGAAGAAAGCAACCTCCAACGCCATTTTTGAAGAAGAGCAAGGTTGAAAGCTTTAAGACTGCCAATGTTTAACCCTCCTTTATCAAAAGAATTAAGAATAATTGGCCAATATATTATTTTTTTTTTGACTCAAGCCATTTTGTTTATATCTTATTACGCACCCCAAAAAAATTTAGCCCTAATTCTTTTCCAGGTCATGAAGGACTGATTCGCGAGCTCTGAAAATCGATAGATAGTAGATACGGAATGACTACCAAAGCCACAGACTTTATGAAGATTCAGACGACCCCCAATCGACAGAAGATTAGCTTTCCAAGAGGAAAGCCTCATATGAAAACGATCAACAAGCGTCTTCCAGCTAGCAATAGACTTCATATTGGAACCAATGGGGAGACCAAGGTAATTGAAAGGGATATCACCTGCAATACAACCATCATTGCTAGCCATACTTAAAACTTCATCTTTATTAACCCCAATACCATAAATATTAGACTTGTGAATATTAATCTTGAGACCCGAGGCTAGATAGAAAACATGGAGAACACGAATGATATTATCCATGTCTTTAGCATTCCAATCCGTTATAATTATTCCCATCATTCTGCATAGAAAAAGAATGGGAAACATTTGATGTAGAATTCTTAATATAACACCAGTAACAAACCAAATCCACTGCTTCCTCAAAAGCATTATGGATAACTTCATAACCAAGATGAAAAGGAAAAGGAGATAGAGATCTCCTTCCTAAGACCACGCTTATTGGAAAACTCAGACGATGAGGGCTACCATTAATAAGAAATAGAAAGCTCTCGAAGAATTGAGACAAGCTTTAATCAAGATCCCATATATTATCAAAACCACAAGACTGTCGAGAATGTGAATCAAGTAATTCCATCATATGTGCATCAAAAGCTTTTCAAATTCCACTTATAAAAATGAGTAGCTACTTATTTCGTTTGTATTATACACCAAAGATATTCCGCTAGAAAAACTGGGGCCATCAAGAATTTGACGACCAGCAAAAAGCGCCGATTGTCCTTGCTAACAATCTTGACGATCACATATATATAAACTGTGTTAGCAAAAAATCTTGGCAATGTATGCTTATAACGTATACCAATAAGCGAAATAGGGCGTAAATTCAGTGATTACGTAAGGGTTGTTGACCTTTGAGGGATAAGGTGAAAAATGAAGAACTACAGCACTGATTAGTCATAACACAAGACTTCAAATAATAACGTATAACCAAGCATATACATCCTGTCTGAATAGTTGGCCCCAATACTTCTTCACAAACGCAAAAGAGTAACCATCCGGTCCGGATCTACAACTTCCACAATCCCAAACGGCTACTTTAACTGTTGTTATACGTGAAATCAGCATATAATAAATTTACATTGGCGAGGATATTAGTAAAGCCCAGCATACATGTATGTTTGGGTTGCTCCGCTTAGCGAAAAGCTTTGCCAAGCCTAGTAGTAGTCTCACCGAATAAAATTTCTATAGCAGCCTCTTTTCTTTCGGTTTCATGGGTATAGTTTAGGCCTAATTTCAAGATTTAGGCCGAATCTGCCAAAGTTACACCCTACATAAGAGAAGCCTTTTAAAAGATAACAATGCTCTCTTTGAATGTGTTTATTTTCATTTCGGGTCAAGTCTAAAAATACGTAACAAACTTTTTCAAAAAGAACGAAATACGTAACCTACTAAATATAGAACTAGAAATTGGCAAAATAACATTCAATTTTGAACGATATAACGTAATATGACCCGGCTATTGACCAAAATAATGACCTGTTTTAACCGTTCCATTTTCAAAAATTACAGAAATGGTCCATGTGATATCGCGTTTACTTTCACTGTTAGTCTTTAACTTCTTTTTTCAATAATTTTTTTCCACTAAATTCATTTAAAAAAATCCACTTATTTTTAAAATACTTTTATTTTTTCATTAATTCATACACTATATTTTTTTACACTATTTATACCCTTTTTCCACTTATTAAACCTTTTTTCACTTATTCATACACTAGTTTTTTTATACTTATTACACTTTTTATTAGGAAAATTTTAAAATATTGCCGTTAAACGTTCTCACAACTAGCACCCTCCATGTTGCGTAAATTTTGAATTTGTGTTGGACTTTTTCTCACATGAGGGGTGTTTAAAAGTTAAAATTTTAAAACTAAAGAAAAATTTCTTTTTAAAAAATATAAGTCACATTTAACAGTCAAAATTTACGCCACAAGAGGGTGCTAGTTGTGAAAAAGTTTAACGCAATATTTAAAAAAAAAATTCTATAAAAGTGTAATAAGTATAAAAAAAATTAGTGTATGAATTAGTGGAAAAAAATTATAACAAGTGGCTACTCAGAGGGAGCACACTAATATTTTAAGTGAACGGAGGGGAACATGAGAACTGTTGGGATAGAAAGCACATATATATTTACTTGGGAGGAGTTTAGTAAGCCCAGCATAAGGTTTGTTTGGGTTGCTCGCTTAGGCGAAAAGCTTTGCCAAGCCTAGTAGTAGTCTCACCGAATAAAATTTCTATAGCAGCCTCTTTTCTTTCGGTTTCATGGGTATAGTTTAGGCCTAATTTCAAGATTTAGGCCGAATCTGCCAAAGTTACACCCTACATAAGAGAAGCCTTTTAAAAGATAACAATGCTCTCTTTGAATGTGTTTATTTTCATTTTCTATTATGTATTTTGTGTATTGCCTGCTTTCCTCGTCGGTTTTTCAAGGGATGATTACTGTTTTATGATGCATTAAAAAACTACTAAATGGCCTAATCAACACATAAACATATATAGTTAAGAAATACAGTTCAATGTAATATTGTTATGCTTCTTAGTTTTGTCAAACTCCTTTTTTTCCATTTTTTATATAATTCCAGCATATTTCCATATAATTAAATGACCAACAAAAAGCATTGGTGCTTTGTAAAACTCCACACACAAGAATACAAAATGAAAACAAACATTAATCTCTTCACTGGTACACACGAATATAATTACAAGTGTTTCATTAAAAAGATACGAAGGATATCCTAGTAAATAATGTACATTAGTGTTGCTTTTAAAGCAAATTAATTATATCTCAATATACAACACTCTACTATCACAACTCAAAGTCACAATGGCTAGTTAAGACTTGGTTTGCTTGTTACTCCTTTTTCTTGTATGAAAAAGCTTTGCATTTACAAACTTTTTGTCTTGAACTACCTCTATAATGCATGGTTTAAGACTACATCCAAGTTAAAAAGCTATGTATTGTCCCAATGAATCACATGAGACACACGCTTTCCTACCACAACTTACTTTTCTATATGTAAAACCTCTTTGTAAGTGTTCATTTCTCTCGACTTATCTCTCATACAAAGCAAACCCTAGACCGACTAAACTGATAACATAGCCGCGCGCCCATCATTCTCCATCTCTCATCGTTTTTCCAAAACAAGTGCGGTTGTAGTCGTGTGTGTAAGATCGGCGTTGTAGTATTTGTGTTAGTTAGTACATTAGATCGTCGTTAGTTGACATTTTATCATTATAAGTATATTGGTTCAATTGGTACATGCTCAAAGCCCAGCTTCCATGACATAATATGTATTGTTTGGAATTGAGGAAGAAGGAATCATTACATATCACTACATGGTAGCAATCTAAACGTGATCCTCATTCATCACGCTAAAAAGTTTAATCCAATATAACCCAATATTTTTCATAGCGACCCAATGAACCAATTATAAGCGCACTTATTTTTTTTATCAAAAATTAAAAAAACTCGACGACTCCAGCCTCTTCTTACAAAATTAAATATCTCACACGCAGGAAAATCGTTTAACGACAAAACAAACATACCATCCGCAACAGAATTCTAAATTATCTTTCTTTAGAGGTGGGCCCCCCCCCCCCCCGGAACCACTATGTACTTCGACGAACTTTTTTTTCTATATTTTATGATGTATAACGATTTACGAAATCATATATGATTTTATCGAAATCATATAAGAGACTCGACACTACGAATCATATATGATTCGTCCTATGAATCATATATTGATTTTCGCAATTCGTGACAGACACAAATTGAAAAAAAAGTACGTCGGAATCTATAATCATTATACTGATTTTATGAAATCATATATGAATTTTATGAGAATCAATATGATCCTTTATATAACGAAATCAATATATAGAATCCGTATATACCGAATCCATATATGATATTTTCGCAATTTCGTATGACTAAAAGAAAAAAATCGAAAAAAATTATCCCGAAGGATATCGTTGTCACCTCGTACTACTGAAAGATAAAAAAATCACTCTAAATCGTTCGCTATGGTGATAAAACTTTTTGTCTTGAACTACCTCTATAATGCATGGTTTAAGACTACATCCAAGTGAAAAAGCTATGTATTGTCCAATGGATCACATGAGACACGCTTTCACCACAACTTTACCTTTTCTATATGTAAAACTCTCTTTTGTATGTGTTCTTTTCTCTCCCTTATCTCTCTACAAACAAACCCTAACCCTAAACTTAAACATAGCCGCCGCCTCCTTCTCCATTCTCTTCGTTTTTCCAAAACAGTGCGGGTTGTAGTTCGTGTGGTGTAAGATCGGGTTGTAGTTTGTGTTAGTTGTCATTAGTTGTCGTTAGTTGACATTAGTTATCATTATATGTATATTGGTTCTATTGGGCTCAAGCCCAAGCTCCTCGTACTATATATGTATTGTTTGGATATGTTGAGGAAGAGAGGAATCATTCATTCACTTACATGGTATCAATCTAAACGTGATCCTTCATTATCACAATATCATTGTTCTTTCATAAAACCTATTTTCAGTTGGCCATTGGTTTTAACGATAACCAATCGACTCGTATTATTGGTGTTAGGACGATTGTTGGTATAACATGTTAACCAGTCGACCTACGTTTGTTATTTGATTGTCGAATCGTTGGTATAAAGGTGTATAAACCAGACGACAATGTTTGTTACAAGATTTCCAATTGTTGTTCGTTATGTTCGTCCTAAAGAGATTTCTCGAATGCGAGTTAATCTGGTTCATTGTTGTTTGTTGCCAAGAGATCTGTTGGTTATTGGTTTTCATTTGTAGTGTTACTCAATCTTTGGATCTTTGTTACCATTGGCTCATTGTGTTTGGTGATTGCTAATCAATACCAGTCTTTGCTTCATTCTATGGCTTACCTAGTTTTAATAATGTGCCTCATGGTTATGTTCAGGCCCAACAGTCGGCTCAACTGTAGATGGCTTATCAATATTATACTATGGCCCAACATCAGGTTTATTTAGTTTTGATGGTTAACCGGATAAGTTTTTTTTTTGAACGGTGATTTTGAATTAAACTAGCAAGAAGCTAGAACAAGTACAAGAGGATTACAAGTTAATACAACAAGTGGATTTAGGAATGACAATCCAATCCAACCAAACCAAATTAAGTTTCCTCCTATTCCTACTAGAAATCCAAGTGTGTGAATGGATTAAAATGTCATTTCCAATTGTGTCTTTTCTCGGGGGCTTTGAGTCAAAACAAGTCCGGTTACGAAACCTCCAAATTGACCACAACGTGGTTTGAATCACCGCATCAAAACAGGTCTTAGATCTCGCTTTCGTAATAAAACGTTTATTAAACGTGAACCTGACTTTAGATTAATTATCCGTCTACGTGCCCTACGTAATTTATTATTTTACATAAGTATCCCATATGTTGTAATTTCATTTTATTATTTGCATTTACGCTTCGTGAACTCTTGTAATAATTTACGTTTTTACCCGTTTGCCCCAAAACTACCGACTTATTCTAAATTTTGTACAAAATAAACTATAAACCCTCTCCCCTTCACCTCACTCACACGTCTAACACACACTCATGGACAAGTGTCCATGAGTTGTGTTAACCTTTCTAGTGCAAGTATGACTTATACTTGCTAGTGGGACACTTGGCTAATGCTTTGCATGCCTTGAACCACCAACACCAACTACACTAACTATTCTTTCTCATAGTAACTAGCTCATAACCCGTGTTTAACACGGTCAGTGGAAGAAAATAAGTTAAGTTAACTTTAAATTCCTTTACTGAGATTACAATTATCGATTATCACCAGCGGAAGAAAATAAGTTAAGTTAACTTTAAATTCGTTTTCTGAGAATACAATTATCTAATTATCACTCTTGTTTGCAGTACCAACCGTAAAGGCTAAAAAACTTAATTATTTAATCAAATTTGTAACCAATGACAAAGTGAAAAGAGTATACTCCATCCGTCCCTAAATAAGTGTCCACTATTGACTTTTGAAGTCATTATTTTGCAACTTTGATTTTAATTATTTCTTTTTGTGTTATATAATACTTGATACAAAATATATTAATAGATTGAGTTTTAAATGTATTTTCATTGATATAGTTTTCATTAAGTATTATATAAAATAAACAAAATAATTTAAGGTCAAAGTTGATGGAAAAAGACTATAAAAGTCAATAGCGAACACTTATTTAGAGACGGATGGAGTATTATTTTTTATAAATCGATGGAGATTAAGATCATGTATGTTCTGTAATTTGATAACTAAATAAGTACAAAGAAAAAGAAAAGAAAAGGAGATAAAGTAATTTTTTGTTTTGTAATTTCTTCATCCTAAGTGTTGTGATGATCATAGGTACCCTTAGAATCATCTCTGTACCTCCAAAGACTGAAAAAGATTTCTAAAAAGTTGATCCTAACAAAGTCTAGTTACTCTAGAATTGTTTGACCAGACGTGTGTTTAGAGGCTATATCAAAACATAAGAATTATAGGCTTGAATGGACTTGATATATTATATTTAAACATGTGCTTAAATTTGTATTTTGTAAAACAAATGAATAATAGAGCATGAAATTATATACAGTTATCCAATTATAACGTGTTAACCAGTCGACCTACGTTGTTATTTGATTGTCGATCCATGCAAGTAATTATCAACTTCATCTTCTTCCTCTCCCATTTCTCTTGTGATGTCCCCTATTAGCTCCACCAACACCATCATCATCAAAATTTTCAAAGTAATTCTATTCATAAGTTAAAAGCTTTCAATGCCATTCTAGTACTATTGTGTTAAATCTCCTCAAGAACATTATTATTCAAGGATTAGGGTTATTATTTGCATGGTTATAAAAAGGGTTGAGTGAAGACTTATAAGGTTTTTACAAGTTTAATTAGGGGTTGTATTGGTTGAAGATGGTTTTCTAGTTCTTGGCTATACCTTTCAAGTTATCTTGTAAGAATCATATTCAAAGGTTTCATTGATGTGTTACGGGTTTATGGACAAGATAATCATGGTATAAAAAGGGTTTAGTGCAAGATTATTTAGTTGGGTTAGCATCCTAGTGGAAGACTGTGGTTGATTTCTCAATTGATTCGCCATCATTTTCATCTTCTTGTAAGATTATTGTTTCAAGTGTTTCTTCATAATTTTTCCTGAGTAAATTGCATAAACCGTCCCTAAAGTTGAGCCAAATTGCATGTTTCATCCCAAACGTTACGAAAGTGCAAGAATCGTCCCGTGGGGAAACCTTTGGTGCAAGTATCGTCCTTGTGAGGAAACTTTTGTGGAAACCTTTGGTGCAAGTATCCAAGTATCATCCCTGCAGGGGACTGATTCTTTGCACCAAGGTTTCCATTGGTGGGGGTCGGATCAGGTGCTTTTTAGGAACATTTTGGGAAGAAACATGCTATCTTGGCCCAAAACTTTTTAGGGTTCCTTGATTTATGTAATTTGCTCCATTTCTCCATGTTAAATTGTTTTTATTCTTGATGTATTTTATATATGAAATGTATTTTTAAAAACTTTATTCATTATGTGTATAAATATTGGGACATTTGTACATAAATTTTGTTGGGTATTAGAAAAAACTTGATAAAAGACAAATTGTTGATCATTGGTTTGGGACCTGTTTTGGAAATAGTTAGTGTTATAGGGGTAATTTTAAAACTTTCATGGAATCTGTGATGTTCCTAGAAACAAATTTATAGTCGACCTAGATCTATGTCTTAGCTTGTTTCTTCACGGTTTCGCGGGAGGTCTAGCGTCGTAAACGATAGACGATGAATGTTCTTTTCTAGATAAAAATAAATGGTAAAGGTTGTCGGTAATTGCTACTGAAGTTCATTTTGATTATAAACTATGAAAAATTTGTATAGAAATCACTTATTTTTGATTAACTAATACATTGATTAGTATAACAGTCTAACTTTAAGATTTTGGCATTTGAAATCGGACCTGGACGGATATTGTCACGGTTTTGGAGATACGTCCTTTTTTCCATAAAGACGGGTAAAATATCTATGAAAATATACAGATTGGGGTACTTGTTTGAAAAATTGACCATATGACCTTATTTTTTACAATCTAAAGTGGTCCTGAAGCACATATCGAAAAAAAGAGAACCATGTTTACCTTTCCGTTAGGTATTAAATCCAAACCGATAACATTTACGGATGAGGAGATATACGGCGTATGATGTTAGTTTAAAACTAGATAATTTGTGACAGCCCCACTTGTATTTGGGCTTATAAATATTAAATTGGACACTTGTATTTGGGCTTATTAGATAATTAATTTTGGACACGTGTATTTGACCTATAAATATTAACTTGGAATATTGGTTTTGGGCTTATAATAATTCAATTGAGTATTTTGTTGCAGGCTATATATTGTTAATAATTGGATATTTGTTTTAGGCCCAATTATTTTATTAAAATAAAAACTTTAAGTGCAATGCCAAATTTATAAAAAGATTTTATAAAAAAACTTATTTATAATTATTATGTAATATATATAAATTCTAAGACGCGGCGTTACTTTTAGGTTGCATCTAGGATTTTCTCGACGTTTATTTTCCGTTAGCTTATCGTGTTGCATACAGGTGTAGTTTATGGCTCCTTGACTTTTCTTATTTATGTGTTTCGTATAAACTCTTGGGGGGGGAATATAACATGCTAATTTTGGTAATATAGGGCGGCAGTGTTTGTAATACTGTTGCTATGCTGATAGTTATATTTGCCTAAGTACATTTTTCTGGTCTTTATAGTCCCCCTATATCTATGAGCCAATTAATTTTTCTTTTTTTTGAAGTGAATCGCGAAATGCTGTGAATAGTATTTATGGGATCTGACAATCCCCGTCCGGGGTATGTGAATTAATTAATGTGATACAATGTCAATACGGTTGACGATTTAAAATTTAAAAATACTCGAGTGTTTTGACAGAACACCCCTGTTTGGGGCACAAATCCTAGCGGGGTTTTGGGCATAATCTTTTATGTTTCGGGATTGTCATGAACTTAGTGCATATTAAAGCTTTTGACTTTTGATGTGTTTCATTAGTCCCACTATAACTATAAATTCTTGTGGTCCACTGCTTTTATGTATAAAAACCTATGATTTCACTCAACATTTTGTTTGACCATTTTAGCATGTTTATCTTCAGGTTTCCTTAAGGTGTTATTCTTGGAGGGTTTCCTTAAGGTGTTATCTTGGAAGGAAGTCGCGCGACATGTTTTGAAGACTCTGCATATCATTACCATTCGATAAATTTTCTTTTAAAAACGTTATGAAATGTTTAAACTTTTGGGACCTTGTACTTTTATAAACTCTGATGTTTTATTATATATCGAATGTGTAATCTTTCAAAACATCTCAATTAGAGGTCGTTTTCTATAACTTGTACTATGTGCTATGAAGTAGCACCCCCGGGTACCTTCCGCTGCTATCCGATTTTGGGGGTGTGTTACAAGGATCCTGTTTCGAGAAATTAAAACATGGACACAGGTGCGAGTTTTGACCTTAATCATTATGTTCATAGTCTTAGTGATGTTCTTAATATGTGCATTTATCCATCTGTTTTGGTTGGGGATGGTTATTCCATACCCGTTACCAACTCTATCCATAGTATTTTTCCTACACCTCATCAGCCTCTTCATTTAAATAATGTTCTTATTACTCTTAATATTTTCAAGAATTTAACCTCACTCCCTGGATGGCCAAGGCGTTGGTGCCACATATACTAACTGGTGAGAAAAGCAATAGGTGAATTAGAATGTTTCGTGACCGGGTAAAGATCTCCAGTGCTATCACGCTGGAGAAGAACCTGACGGGTCATAAACTCCTTAATAGAAAAACCAAACACATCGTATCCTTTATAGTAATTTAATTTCGTGCACTAAAGAGAAACCTTTCGTTCTTTACCATGCTTGTCAGCTAGGCAAACACGTGAGGTCTTCGTTTATTAGTTCTAATACATTGTTCAGGTCTTGTTTTGACGTTGTTCACTCAGATTTATGGACTTCCCCAATTCTGAGCCTTTCTGGTTTTAAATACTATGTTTTGTTCTTGGATCATTATTCGCAGTTTGTTTGGGTTTATCCGTTAGTTAATAAATCTGATTTTTTTTTCAAAATTTGTGTTGTTACGCCTTTGTCCGCACTCAATTTAAGTGTGAGATAAAGTCTTTTTAATGTGATCATGGTGGTGAATTTAACAATCATGCATTCCATAAGTTATTTGCTGATAATGAGATTTAGTTTCGCTTTACTTGCCCATGCACCTCACTACAAAATGGAAAATCCGAAAGGATAATCCGCACCGTAAACAACATTATTCGCACGTTACTATTTCAGGCTCATTTACCTCCTAATTATTGGGTTGAAGCACTTAACGCGGTCATTATCTTATTAAATATTTTACCATCACACGCCATTGAAAATGAATTACCTTTTACCCGTCTTCTTGGAACCACACCTGACTATAGTACTTTACGAACTTTTGGGTGTCTTTTTTACCCTCACCTTGACACCACTCACAAACTTGAACAACAGGCTACACCTTCTATTTTTTTGGGATATGCCACCCACCACCGTGGATACCGTTGCCTTGACCTCAACACAAATAAAATTATCATTTCCCGACATGTTACATTTGATGAGATGGTATTCCCCTTTGGCTTGATGACACCCACCTCACCACCCTCATGTGATTTTTTGGATGACTTGCCTAATGTCATCTCTCATACCATTCGCTCCTCACCCGTCACTAATACTAATGAGTTCATTTATGTGCAAAATCATACAGATACTGCTCCTACAATTACACCAACTGGCCCAACAAATGAAAATATTCAAACCGGGCCCATTCCTACCCCACACACCGGCCCAAATGTTGCTACTACCGCACCCACTACTCCTGGCCTAAGCAATACCGAAGCAACTCAATAGTCCCCTACACCAGGCCAATCTCACACTGAGCTTGCTTCACCACAGCCCGCTTCCATTTTTGTTTCCCAAATTCCTCCCACTCCAACTGATAACCCAAACCCACTTTCGATTCATCCAATGGTCATATGCTTCCGTGTCAGGACTAATCGTCCTACTCATCGTCTTAATCTTCATGTGTCTTCCATCTCGCCTTTACCTAAATCGTATAGTGATGCATTCAATGATCTAAATTGGCAAAATGCTATGTCTGATGAGTATAATGTACTTATTAAAAATGACACTTGGACTCTTATGCCTCGACCCACAGATGCCAATATTGTTTGTTGTTTGTAGTTATTTCGCCATAAGTATTTAGTAGATGACACACTTAGTGGTTACAAGGCTCGTTTTGTAGCAAATGGCAGTATACAAGTCGAGGGTATTGATGTTGATGAGACTTTTAGCGCACTGGTTAAACTGAGTTCTATTCAGACTGTTCTTAGTTTGGATACTTCTTAACATTGGCCAGTTCATTAGCTGGATGTCAAGAATGCCTTTTTGCATGGTGATTTATCTGAGACGGTTTATATGCATCAACCTCCCAAGTTTCGGGATTCTGCTCATCCTAATTATGTTTGTATATTACATAGATCTCTTTATGGGCCGAAACAAGTTGTAGCTAATATTACTCGTATTGGGTTTC
Source organism: Tanacetum coccineum (assembly GCA_026074375.1). NCBI lineage: Eukaryota > Viridiplantae > Streptophyta > Magnoliopsida > Asterales > Asteraceae > Tanacetum > Tanacetum coccineum. The sequence goes on from BQNB010061794.1 coordinate 19,499, forward strand.
ATCATAGTCACTGTGGCTCATCGTTATTTATTTACCAACAGGGGACTCACACAGCTTGTTTATTATTGTATGTTGATGATATTGTACTCAGTGCTTCTTCGGATACTTTATTACAACAGATTATTGCTTCATTGCATCAGGAGTTTTCTATGACAGATCTTGGTTCACTTAATTATTTTCTGTGTGTTTATGTGACACGAGATTCTTTAAGGATGTTCTTATCTCAGTGGAAATATGTTGTTAAGATTCTTGAGAGGATACATATGGTTTATTGTAATCCTAGTCGGACTCATGTTGATACGAAGTCTAAGCTTGGAGATGATGGTGATCCGGTCTCTGATCTAACCTTGTATCAGAGTCTTGGGGGTTCTTTAAAATATCTTACTTTTACCCGCACTGATATTTCTTATGCAATGCAGCATATTTGTCTCTATATGCATGATCCGTGGGAGCCTCATTTCTTGGCTCTTAAATGGATCTTGAGGTATGTTCGTGGTACATTAGATTATGGGTTATAGTTATTTTCATCATCTACTACATCTTTGGTTGCTTATTTGGATGCGGATTGGGATGGTTGCCCAACTACTCGGCGATCGACTTCAGCTTACTTTGTATTTCTTGGTAACAACTTACTCTCTTGGTCCTCTAAGCGGCAACTGGCGCTTTCTCGTTCTAGTGCAGAGGCATAGTATCGTGGTGTTGCCAATGTTGTTGCTGAAACTTGTTGGCTGAGAAATACTTTACGTGAGTTGAACTCACCCTTATCTTCTAGTACGCTCAAACTGCAGGGGATTGTTAGTTGTCATTAGTTGTTGTTAGTTGTCAGTAGTTGACATTAGTTGTCATTATCTGTACATTGGTTGTATTGGGCTCAAGCCCAAGCTCCTCTTACTATATGCATTGTTTGGCTATGTTGAAGGAGACACAAAACATTCATTCACTTACAGTTTGTGTGGGCCATATGAATTTTTAGTGGATTATGGTTTGTGTGGTCGTGTAGTTTGGATCAGGTTGTTGGTTCATGCTGTTTGGTTGTTGGTCATGTTTTTGTGTTTTGGATGATTAGGTTCTTGTTTAAATGCAAGCTTCTCAAAATGATTTCCCACCAAACAATGATCTCTAAACCAAGATGGTTTTGTGTTAACACTAGTGGGCTAGATTATCTTCATAAATATATACAGGTTACTCATTTTTTCTTTTCCCAAAAATAGCATATGAAATTGTAAATGTGCAAGAAACATTGTAATATATTTAGATAATAATTTCTTAGTTATAATTCGAGTAAAAGCACCTTTTAAGAATCATATTTCCACGTCTCATTAAAGATTGTGATGTATGATAAAAACTACTTGTATGACTTATAACGGGAGAAATTTGGTTTGGGTTATAACGAACTGTTTTAAAAAGTATCAAATGACTTAAAATTTTCCTCTAAAAACAATATATGCATGATTAACTTAAATTTTATGAATCTATGATTAATCAGACAAGATACTTATAAGCACAGTGTTTTAACCTTGCAGCTCTAATATTTTCCTCACATTAAACTGAGTAACAAAACCCTAGAAATCGACTAAAATGTAAAATTAATATGTAAAGCTATATTGAAATAATTAAGTTATTCCATAGTTTCTCAGTCAACCCGTTCTATGTTCCTCTTAGCTTCCAATTCGTCCCATTATCTCCTAGTCTCCTTGTTTCTGAGCCCAATAGGGTTAGTCAAAATATATGCTATGACCAAAGTTGTTAATGGATAATAAAGTATGTGTAATACTATAATGTAGCTTTCTTTTGGTTTAGAAACAACTATTAAGAATATGGTTTCTTTACTTCTTGTATTAACAATGTTACTTTTTTCTCTGTGTTTTTGTTTTCAGGAGGTTTCTCTTCTCACCCCGTCATCTTATTGTCTTCGATATGTCTTGTGTACTTCTTCAAAAAGAACTATAAAGTAACCTGGTTTTCTAACTCACTTTTGTTGCATTGTAGGTTGCCACCTCAAAGGGCGAAATAGTTCATAACTCAATTTTGTTGCATTGTAGGTTGCCACTTATGGTGATAAAGGGCAAGCAGCGATGTCACATTATCAGGAGGGGTAGGCAGGTAGCCACCCTGATATTTGGCTCGCAACCTTGAGGTACGTACTCCTAGCCTGAGATTGATGATATGTTCATCGAGATAGACCATGCACTTGCTACAGCTAATGCACATGTTAAGGCCCAAAAGTGAGAACTAAAGGAGCTGAGAAGCATCGTAAAGAATGACCCTCAAATGGCTGAGTTATTGAGCCAGTTGGGTTCCCGGAGCGAGATGGGCTCGGGCAGCAAGGGCTAGGTAGGAGTGGGAAAGGCGAGGGTGGGATGAGGGCGAGGATGATGACGCTGGTGGGGATGATGATGAGGAGCATTAACATATGATTACTAACATTTTGAACATGTTACATATTATTTTGTGTCTTGAACTATATTTTGGCGACCCGTATATGATTACTGACATTTTGAACATGTTACATATTATTTTGGTGACTTGTATCTTGCGGATATTGCATGTTTTGTGGATTGGTAACCAGTTTTGTATAAAACACCCGTTTTGTAGGCTTTATAATGTTTTAGATGGGGTTTTGTCGTGTTTAGCATATACATACAAGTCATTTAGCCGTTATATGTTGTTTTTTGATATTGGCATGCTGGTTTGGGTTGTTTACATGTTCAAGTATTAGTTGGTTTTGGTAAAAAAATTTCGGAAAAATTTCGGAAAAAAATCTGAAAAACTGTTATTGTGTTGTGGAACACCAGCATAACTACATGTTGACGACATATCGTCGGCAAAAGTTATCCCCAGTTGGACTTCCCTTTACCCGTTTATGCAATTTATAATCAATTAATTAATAATTATTTAATTGGTTAATTAATTAGTTAACCTCATTGACTTTAGGGTGCGTTTGGTTGATGGGTTTATAGGGTGGGTTTTGGGTTGAGTCAAAAAAAAAACATGTTTGGTTGATGTAATTGACTTTTTCAAAACCCACAAATAAAAGTTTTTAAAATCCTTGCTTAGTGGTTGGGTTTTATCCTAAACCTGTGGGGATCGCCTTTTTTTTCTCTCACATACTTATTTAATTTAATATTTAAATAATATTTTTCAATCAAACTTTATTATTAAATACATATAAAAATATATAATTTCTCTCTCCTAAACCTACATCAAATCCAAATCCTAAACCAAATCCAAATCCAAATCTAATCCCACTTACAAACCAAACGGACCCTTAGTTGATTTGTCAAAACTAAGTCCCGAAGACATGTCGTCGAGGAAAAGTGTGGTCAACTTTTTAGTATTGTTTGACTAAAAAATGGGTGGGGCCCAAGTGGGCGTCAGGAAAAATTGTCGTGGTTGACTGTCCCGACGAGGCTTCCCCGACGCACGTTACCCAATGGTTTGACGTCGAGGAAAATTTTCCCCGGCGCCTTGTCTTCGGAAAAAGCAACACAACGTCGTCGGAGAAAAAGGCGATTGTTGTAGTGTTGGAAGCTGATATTGAGAAGTTTGTAGGAGAACTTTTGCGGAAAAGTTAAACTAAATCTTGGATAATGATATCCCGAATCTACATGGGCCACATACCTATTTCCATAGTTTTTCGTATAGGGTATACCCTTGAAACACAATATCCAGGTAATATTGTATGCCTTATGATAAAGCATGTGAAACGTCTCTTTCCCAACTTGACTAAAAATGCCAAAAATTAAATTTTTTCGCGGATACGACATGACCCAAAAATGACCTCTTGTTACTCTTTTATGAACTAACAACAATCTATTACAACCAGCTTAGCTTCTGAAAGTATCTTTAAAGAATGTAGACTCAATTATTTATCTAACGACAGGTGGCACGATTTCTAACGACTTACGGCTTATTTTATACAATATATACAAAATGACAAAAATCTGCCAAATCTCATCTATGCTCAGGGAAGAACTTTTAAAAATTAAATTTTGAGCATAGATCTTTAGATCTATGCTCAAGGAAGAACATTTTAAACTTAAATTTATGGTTTAGCATAGATCTTATGCTTAGGAATAACCTTTTAAACTCAATTTTTAAAGATCTATGCTAAGGGAAGAACTTTTTGAGCTATTTTTCTACACTAGTACTTTCGTCCAATTTTTTCGAAAAATGAAATTATATAACACGACATGAAATAGAAACTTCCAGAAATCATAAATCAACATAATACTTCATTTTTATAACATTACTTGGTCTAAACAACCCATGAAACATGTATTTACAAACATACGGGTGTTTTGCCAAACACCCGTTTTGACCCACTTTCAAAACATCTTTATTACCAATTCTCATAGACGACTTACACAATCATTTACAAATCATTTTATGATACTTAAACCTTCAAGTTGGGGGTTCAAAATTACCACGAGCTTGGTATCTATAACTAAGCTCCTAAGCTCATTCCATTATACCCCCGAGCCTTCTACATCAAGTCTATAGGTCTTATTCCCAAGACCTCACATCCAATGCGTTAACATACAAAACATGGCAACTATAAAACGTAAGCTTTCACTTAGTAAGTAAAACGAGTAATAACATGTCATTATACGTCATTCATCCATATAAGCATCATATTCATCCAATTACTAGGCCAACATACTTAAACATACTATAACTTGCATAAAGCACTTTAAGTCTTTAACCATGAACGTTCACACTAAAACACATACATCATCACTTTAATCACGTCCGTCACAACTTACCTAGCCTTCGCATATCTTAACTAGTTCTATACTAGTGTAACACATACTTGGATAGTTATGCCAAACTAGCTCCTTATTCTACTTTAATCCAAACACCATAAACCAAAGCATCATATACCTTAGCACAATCATACACATAACACATATATGTCAAAACTCAATGTAACATCATGTTATAATCATTTTACTTAACTTAGCTTAAAGCTAAGTTAATCAAGAACATCATCTCCATTCTTTGCTTCTTAAACCATTTACACATTAATGAATTACTACAACAATGGTTTATACAACCATTAACATACCCATTTATCATTTATTATCATCATATGATCATATGATGAAAACCCCTAATTTACCAATTTCACTAAAATCATCAATTGACCTTAACACATTATCACAAACACCTTAATTCTTGGTTTAGAACCACAATTACCAAAAATCTCAAATAGGGTATATGAACCCTAACTCATTAATTTATAATTAACTTAGATAATATGTTACTTGCTTGTGGGAATCATTGCTAGGGTTAAACCCTTGAATTGGAACTCTTAACACCTTCACAAGATCATCACTGGTTAAGATTTCCCCCTCTTCTCTTCATATGTCGACACTCTTAACACCTTCACAAGATTATCACTAGTTAAATTGGAACCCTCAACCCTTGAATTGGTCAAATTTTTGTGTTTTAGATGATTACGTTCTGGTTTAAGTGCAAGCTTCTCAAAATGATTTTCCACCCAAAGATAATCTCTAAACCAAGTTGGTTTTGTGTTAACACTAGTGGAATAGGCTATCTTCATAAATATACACATGTTTGTCATTTTTTCTTGCAACATTTTCGCAAAATAGCATATAAAATTGTCTCGTTAGAGTTTGTGCCGTATGATAAAAACTATGACTTATAACGGGATAAATTAGGTATGGATTATAACTAACTGTTTTACAAAAGTACAAAATGACTCAAAATGTCCCTTAGAAATAGTGTATGCATGATTAACTATTCTTTTATCAACCTATGATTTATAAAACATGATACTCATAAGCATAAAGTTCTAACCTTGCACATGTAATAAATCTATTCTTACGATTGTTTATATGTTGGGTGATTTTCTAAGTTCTTGCACAATTTATTTTTACCGTTATTTATATGCCGAGTGCTTTTCTAAGTTATTGCACAAAACTAAGATGGAAGGGATTGGAAGAGATTTTCTGATTTAAACACAAACATGGTATTAACTGATTGCATTTTTTTTGTTTGTGGGGATTGCGAGTGGTGGTTTGGTAGTGCTGATGAACAATTTTGGTTAGCATTTAAGGGAAAGTGTTAATACAAATAATCGTGTAAAAACGTTATTTATATAAACAAGCTCCTTTTTTATGATGACAAAATATAAATTCATATAAAAGAAGAACCCTCTTAGTAGACAATGAATAGGGGTTCCCTTATAACGTAGCGACCCACACAATGTTAGAAGTCCACTATTGCACCGTGACAAGAGTGCAGCAACTCACTTATCCAAAATATCAGCAACGTTTCTAGCGATATATTGTTCTCCTAGAATACCATGCATAATTCAAATACAATGCATCAATAAAAGAAAGTTAAACACGGCGATAAACATAATCTGGTAAAGATGCAAACTTTGATGGATTCGTACCTGAATTATGATTAACATATATATACAAATCATTAGTAGTCAAGGCGAAGCACAAATCATCTTAAAAGGTTTATTGTTAGCAATCCCCAATGCATAAGTTAATTGTGTTAAATATTTCACGCATATACATTTCTTTAAGAGAATATATAGGTCATGGAAGCCAAGTCTTAATAGATATACTCAAGTTATAATAAAATGATTTTTCAAGTCGTATTGAGTGTGTGTGCAAGATAATGAGAGTACTGATCTTCATATTACAATTTTAAACCATTTGTAATCATATGAAAGTCTGCATCATTATTTACATTCAACAAGTAAAAAGATTTCCTTGGGTCAATGGTGAGGAACAAAGAGGCGTCCTTGGAATCCATTTCATAGTATGAACGTATAGATAGTGTCGATACTATACTTGCAACTGAAGGCATGCGGTAAGCATCTTCATTTCTTATCATTGCCGTGTTTTCCCAAGGAGCCTCTGCAAGCTCATGAGCAATACATGTTCATATACAAAGAGATGAAAAAAACGTAAAATTTTATGGTGCCTAAAAAAACCAAAATATAGATTAAGCAAAAGTTAGAAATATAAGAAGACTACATGCAAATCAAAGTCCATTACAAGTATTATAAGCCTACATGCACAAATACAAACAAAGAATAACCGAGAGAACCTATAATAATTGTAATGGACTCTGATTTAATTTGCAGGTAGTTTTCTTATATTTTTAACTTTCACTTAAGTTATATTTGGATTTTTTAGGTAACATTCAAATTTACGGTTTTTTTCATCTCTTTGGTATATGAACATGTATTTCTCATGAACTTGCAGATGCTCCCTTGGGAAAGCATGGCACTACTAAAAAATGAAAAGGCTTACCGCATGCCTTTAGTTCCAAGCATAATATCGACACTATCTATACGTTCATACTATGAAAGGGATTTCAAGAACGTCTCTTTGTTCCCTACCATTGACCCAAGCAAATCTTTTTACTTGTTGAATGTTGATGGTGATGTGGATTTTCAAATGATTACAAAATGATTTAAAAATTGTCATATGAATGTTAGTTTTCTCATTATGTTGCACATACACTTAATGCGATTAGAAAAATCATTTTGTTGTAACTTAGGGTCCGTTTGGTACAGGGGTTTTGTAGCTTTAGGCTGAAAGATGCTCACAATAAATTGTTTGGTAGTATCAGTTTGGACTCACGCGCCTCTTTTACTCCTAATTTCTTATCCAGGCCTGAGTAGTGGGTTTTGAGATGATGCATTATGTTAAATTTCATTTTTTATTCTATTAAATATATAAGCCACATGTTTGTTAACTTTTTTTTGTCTGCATCTTGTTTTTTGATTCTAAAATAATGTGCAATAGTTCATTTTACTTATAAATAAATATTTATATTTAATGTAATCATTAATTTTTTATTTTTTATTTTTATCAAAACCTATATCAAATCCAAATCTTAATCCTAAACTCACTCACAAACCAAACGTGCCCTTGCATATCTTTAGTAATACTTGACTTCCACGACCTGTATATTAGATTAAGATAATGTGTATGGATGAAATATTAAACCCAATTAAGTTATCTACGGGGGATTGCAAGCAGTAAACCTTATGTGTTTTGCCTTGACTACCAATGATTTTATATCTATGTTAATGCATCAAAGTTAGCATTTCTACCAGATTATTTTTTATAAGATTATGCATGGTATTTTAGGAGATGAATATATCGTTGGATACGTTGTTGAAAATTTAGATAAGTGTGTTATTGCACTCTTGTCACGGTGCAATAGTGGACTTCTAAAATTATGTGGGTCGCTAGTTATAAGGGTGCCCCTATTCATTATCTACTAGGAGGATTCTTCTTCCGTATTTTGTTACCTACGAGGTCTCTATCAATGAAATGGTATACCAGGAATTTCGTTGAAGAGTTTATAAATGCATCAACAACAAAAAGAGGGCATGATGTTAAACCCTCGCTAAATATGGATTCCGAGATACCGTAACAAAAGGTTGATACCTCCGTCAAGTACTCCAGTTGATGATGTTTTGTCAGAAAGGAAATAGGTATCTCATGTTCGTCAAAAGTATTTATAAAAGTGCAAAGATTATACGAACCTAAATACCTAAGTATCACGTTAAGTATTGATCTCTCGAGTATCGTTTCGAAGGAGTGGTGAATTTGAAATACATGTTTTATTTGATGCTTAATAGACTCAAAAGGTTTTTGGTTTTTATAAAAAAGAGAAACAAACGCAAACCAAGTTATCTAAAGGAAAGCTAAGAACTAAACTTATACTAAAAGGGGTATGTTTGCATAAAAGTCGATGATAAATAGTTAGGATTAAATTGGTGAACTAAAACTTGAACAAGGGTTAATATATCCACACCTTGCGTATTCCAATCTTAACCTTTATCCGTGCACATTTAACCGTTTTAGGTTAAGATGTTGACTACAAGAAAGTGTTATCATTTTCAACGGCTTTTGCCCGTCAAATTAGATAAAAACATTCTAAGAAGACCATACGTCGGATGTCTCCTGTTCTACTAGACTAAGTTTACAAAGCACGTCTTACTTAGCTTACCTTAAGCTAAAGTTGGCTAGTTAGGAATAAGGATCGAAAACTGATGAGGCGGGCTTTTCACGATTTTAGTCAAGAAACACTAACCCAATATCTAGTGAATAAGCTAACCTAAAATAAATACTAAATTCACCAACAAAATTCCAACAGAAATCCTTACTATTTGGCCATTAATTTCTAAACAAACATACGCAAAAGCTACTCTAACATTATAAGAAAGAATTGATAAGCCAAAATAAATAAGTTTATGCTAAGCATGATAACTAGATACAAAAGAGAGAAAGGAAAAAAAACCTAATATTTCTTGAAATGACAAAGTGACAACTTTTCTTCATCTAACATAATGATAGGAGTTAAGTACATTTTTGGTCTTTGTAGTTTGGTGCGTTTTCACTTTTGGTCCAAAATTCAAAAAAAGTTTGGTTTTGGTCAAAAAACATAGTTTCGTTCCACTTTTAGTCCAATTCCGTAAATTAGGACTAAAATTTTTGGACTAAAAGTGGAACGAAACCATGTCTTTTGGACCAAAACCAAACTTTTTTTGAATTTTGGATCAAAAGTGAAAAACGCATCAAACCACAAAGACCAAAAATGTACTTAACTCTAATGATAGATTTAAACTTAACTTAGAAACAATTTCAAAAGTAAGAAGATTAACACTTTATTAATAAAAGTAAGAAACTTTGTAATTTAAAACCTTAAAACTACAAACTTTATAAAAAAATAACTTAAAATGATATTTTTATGAAAAGATTTAAACTTTGTAAAAAAAACATAAAACTAAAAGATTTGTAAAAAAATATAAAATAATGATTAAGAAAATAAAAGTAAAGATTAAGTAGGTAAAAGGCAATAATCTAAAATATAAATATAAATACTTCGAATTAGTAAACATAACCGTAAACTAATAAGGATAGAAACCTTACGCAAATAAAATTAAAAAAAAAATTAACTAGCTAATGCATAAAATAATATAGTAAGATGCGAATGAAAATTGGCATAGGTGTTCCTCTCTTATCCTCTTTATATAACTTGTTACTTTGATCTTTATGTTATATTATAAAGTAATAAAGAATGACGAAAATAAGTGATGTTTAAAAAGTTGCTTGATATGATGTTTTTGTAAAGTAATGATATACGCTTTGTCATACTAGATTACATTTGAAGTATAGGAAGATTTCTAAATGAGTACTTTGTCATACTAGATTACAAAAATGTACCGCGCACATTTTAATTTACCAAAATGAGCTTTCGGAGAAACATCTGTTAGAACACCTGGCAATATAAATCCAAACCCATTGTAACCAAGCCAAGCGCACCTGTGCGCCTAATGCATATGCCAAAGTAAAAACCTGTGCGCTTTGCCTGATGCATAGCTTGTGCACCTGATGCATATGTGAAAGCTTGTGCGCCTAATGCATTTTGATGTGTGCTTTTGGTTGAGATGTTTATGTGAAGATTTAAGAGAGATGTTGTGATGAGATGGTGAAGGAGATGGAGGAGGATGAAAGATTAGGTGGAAGTAGATAAAGGGAATAAAGATGAGAGTAAATGGAATTCAATGTGAGAAAAAGTTAGTTGGAAGAAGAAATTAAAAAATAAAAAACAAAAACGATATTATAAAAGGTGGACGTTTTGGTTAGAGGGGAGGGAGTGGTGGTGTTATGGCTTCACTTCGTGGTTCGCGTCAAGTACTTTCGCGCCGTGGCTAACAGTCCATGCCGGGGGAGGGAGGGGAGTGGTTGATTCGATAATTTTAGTATTTTTGAAAAATAGCACGTTTAGGAGCCGTTGGGGGAGCGGATATATTTAAAAAAAAACCACTCAAAACCTTATTTTTTCCCCTTTAAAAATTCTATAAAATTGACCCTTTTTATTTTATAATTTCCACACACAATTTTCTGTACCCAATTCTCTGCACTTTCACTCAGAAAAAATAAATCCCAACCCGAATTGAATTTCACCGGTTGTTTACGCCCCACCAAACAAATTCGGGGCGTCAGATCAATGGGCGGCTTCAAAATAAACACCTCAACTTATTCACCTCAATGCCTTTACTATCCAAATCTCCAACCTCAATATTCTAATCAAGAAGAACAAATGTTGTTAGCAGTGTTTGGTAATCTAGCAGATTGTTGCACACTAGGTTTGGTATTCATGCTTTACTTTATGAGTTGTGCCTTTTCTTCGATTCCTTAGGTAGTAGTTATGATAACCATGTCATTTGAAACTACAGATGCCTTTGTTGTTGAAATGACACATGCTATGGGCACAATTCCTAGAAGGGCCAGGGGCTTCACATTTAATGCTGTAGCAAAGACGATTTTCTAACTTGAGGCCAAGAATGTGGAGTGACTGGTTTTGTCAAATCATGCGACATACCAACTTGGGAGGCAAACCGATGTCTTGGCAATTGGGATTGTTTAGATTTATACACAGTTGGTTGTCTTACCACTGGTTGATTTCTGATTGGTTGCAAAGGAGATTTCCCCAAGATTGATTATTTTTCAAAATTATTTCCACACTCTTACCTTTCATATTCTCAATGAGTTTCTTTAACTAACTTATAGCAATGTCCTTGTCTTACGATAGAGCTTTCAAATCTTGTATTTCAAAATATTGTTCACGTTCTTTTAGAAATACATTTGACGCTTTTTCTTTGCAAACTGTGTCATTTTTCGTTTGTTCTTGACATTGTTGTAAAGCAAGTTCAAGAGAAATCAAGTGTTTTTCTAATTTAGCAAAACTTCGTAAAAGCTCGGTATAAACTTCTTTACTAACAAATTTAGTTTGTTTTGAAAGCTTTTGTGCAAGACAGTCACATTCCTTGACTTTATGAAGATATAAGCATTGCAATTCAGCGTGAGCATCTAAATCAGATAACGATATGAAATAGAACACATAACATCATAGAAAACATTCTTGCAAGAGCATATCATACATGTTGAAAATCTTCTTATCAGATTCAAGTTCGTCAATTTCATTTTGAAAGGATTCAACATACTTTAAATCAGCATGCATTTCTTTCTTAAGTTCATGACAACAAATGCGAACTATCATGCTGAGTTCTTAAGGCAAGTAGGCAGATCAAATATGTCTTATCAGGATTTCCATATCTGGCGCAGTTGGGGCACGGAAAATGATCTTTAGAAGTGTTCTTCAACACATGCTTTGATCGATAGGTCTCTAAGATGTATTGATGTGATTTGTCATGAATTATACGCTTGTCTACTTTTGCTTATTAATTTGGACACCATGAAGAAAGCTATGTTTTTGAAAATATTTGGTTTCGTTTTCACAAATGATTTTATCCACATTTTCTCCCTTATTTCATTTGCATGTGCTGTAACCTGAACATAAGATGTCGTTCCTAGGTCGGGGGTTTAAAAATTTCATAAAGCACATATTTAATTTTGGTGTGTAGTCATAGGTTTAACTAAGTCTTCTATTCAATTTCATATCGACTCTGTCTTCTTGACATTGTTGTAAAGCCAGTTCAAGAGAAATCAAGTATTTTTCTAATTTAGCAAAACTTCGTAAAATCTTAGTATAAACTTCTTTACTAACAGATTCAGTTTGTTTCGAAAGCTTTTGTGCAAGACATTCACATTCTTTCACTTTATGATCATATAAGCATTGCAATTCAGCATGAGCATCTAAATCAGATAACGAATGAAAATAAGAGCACATAACATCATTAGACACACATTCTTGCAAGTGCATATCATACATGTTTGAAAATTCTGCTTTCTCAGATTCAAGTTCGTCAATTTCATTTTCAAGGGATTCAACTTTAAATCAGCATGCATTTCTTTCTTAAGTTCATGAACAAATGCGAAACTATCATTCTGAGTCTTAAGGGCAAGAGGCATCAAACATGTCTTAATCAGGATTTCCATATCTTGAGCAGTTGGGGCACGAAAATGATCTTTAGAATGTTTCACCCAAGCTTGATTGACAAGTTCTCTAAGATGAATTATGTTATTTGTCATGACATTATACACTTGTCTACTTTTGCTTATTGATTTTGACACAGGTAAGAAAGCTATGTTTTTGAAAATATTTGGTTTCGTTGTAACAAATGATTTTCTCCACATTTTCTTCCTTATTTCATTTGCATGTGCCAACTGTATTTGATATTCCTGGGTCGGGGGTTTAAAAATTTCATAAAGACTATTTAACTTTGTGTAGTCATAGGATTTCACTAAGTCTTTATTCAATTTCAATCAACTCTCTTCTTTAAGAGTCAGAATCTCTTCCCTATCATGGACGAGTCTGTTTGCAGGATCAGATTGATCATGTGGGATCTCATACAAACATGGTTTCTCATTTTGAGCCTTTTTGAGGTACATTAGATTAGCAAAGGTAGGTCTTTCATTAAATGTAGGGCATTTGGGTGCTAACATATGAATGGTTTGGATTGATTGACTCCTTTTGTAAACAATTTCATTCAAAAACTTTAATTGGTTTTCCATTGAAATCATTTTGTCAAAATAATTTTCTTCCTTAAGATTCAAATCCGTTATGACCTTTGTTTCTCTTTGACAAGACCTTCGTAATGTGACTTTGTTAAAAGACTCTGTTTGACTAACTCATCATGTTTCTCTTTGACAACTAAAATTTCACAGGCTTTAACTTTTAAACCTTCTTTTATGTCAATCTCTTTTTGAGCTAATAGTCCTAGAGTTTTATTTAACTTATGTTCAAGTTTGTCATAGTCATCTGTACGATCATTAAAGGCCTTGTACCTCTTAAACTCAGTCTGTTTATTTTGAAGTGCAACTAGATAACTATCCCTAACACTATTAGACTCCCCCAGAGTTCTACTAGTTTCAGTAAGAATAGATTTGCACTCAGTCAATTCTTGAGTCAATGATGCGTTTGCTTTCTTTCATTGCTTTTGAATCTTTTTATTTTCATCGATATCAAGTTTTAAATTTGAAATTAAATTAGCAAGCGCAACACGCTCATCTTCACATTCTATAGCATTTTGGTCATTCTGAATATCATTATCACACATATTTAGTGAATCAAGAGTGACATTGCTATTAGCCGTTTCCACTACACATGTGTTAATAATGCATTCAGGTTGCTCAGAATGTTATATGTCAACAGCAAACATATTATATTCAGCAGTATATGGTACCTTAATCATTGGTTCTATGTCATAGGAAGGTCTGATGTCCGTATCATCCCTAGAAGTGCTTTTGTCATTGCATTCATTCCTTGACCTGCTGCTTTCATCTCCAGATGTGTTGCTTTGATTCTCTAAACCTTGATCATTCTCTTTGTCTAATACAATCCTACTGCAGTCATTGTCTCCCGAACTAGCATCCGATGCTTTAACTTTTTGAACCTTGCACTCTTGAATCTGCAACTTTCTTTCATTCAACCTTTTTAACCCATTTTGAAGCTCTTGTTCATGATTTGCTCTTTCAACAATACATTGCTCAATGGAGTTCATGTTTTGAATGATTGTTTCCTTGAATGTTTGAGCTTCCATGTGAGTGTACTCTTTGAAGTCTCGTCTTGTTTCCAGATCATATGAATTATAATTGGAAGGCTCTAACACTTTTGAATGTATGAACTTGTCAAACTGCACTTTGATCACACGTAGATCAGAATTGGAATCCTTCTCGTGAAGTGTTTCTTTGTTGAGTTGCCTTTCTAAATTCTGTATGTTTCGAGATAACACAGACCTGAAAGTTCTTTCGTCTGCCTCAAAGAGTCGGTGAAAAGCATCTCTAAACGTGTAGTACATTAAGTGGTTGGAACTTGAGAGATGTTGAGTTGTTGTTTGGAGTGCATTCAATTTGTTCAAGGAGTTTTCTTTTAAAATCTTTGCTTGCTTTTGCAGTTGTTGTATCTCTTGTTCCTCTGAATCCGAACACGAAGATAAAGTATCTTTGGTTTCCATTGTAACGTGAATTGTGAAGTGAAAATGATTTGTAGGATCTTAAGCAGGTAAAGTGATTGTAGTTGTGGACTGAAATCAATTAACGTTCACGGGATTTTACAGATCTATGATTTAAACCGTGAAAAGAAATGGAATCTTTTACGAGATTTTACAAAATTAAGAAAAAACCGTGAAACAATGATTAATTGTTGTTGAAATCATTGTTGTTGTTAAAGAACTTGAGCTTTTGTAACGATTAATGAGCTAAAAATGATGACCGGTGCACAAACTTTGAGCTTAAAATGATTAACGGTTGATTAAAACTCAATAAGGACTAACAGTACAATGACGGTTCACTATGGAGGGTTAACGACTGAATTAAAACTATTAAGGACTAACGGTGTAAACCCAATTCAACAATGAGGGTTAACAAAGAAATAAAGGACTTGTTGTGAATTGGTCTTTAACTTCAGGGACTGCATGTGTACTTTTCGAAATTAGATTAATAAATGAACCAATTTCCCTCCATTTGATTTTCTTCCTCGTTTTGAAATTGTAAAAAAATGATCGATTGATTTTTTACTTCTTTCGGGCTTGATTCTTTATCGTCGTTAGAAAATAGATATACCACGATGATCTACGAAGGACCGCGATCGTAATGGTATAAGTGAGAAGTCCCGCGAGCAACCGAAGCACGAAACCAAAAAACCGAAACTACACGAAATCAGTTTGAAACAAGTATACGTATACTTCACCTAACAAGATATGTATAGTTCGCCTAGTTCCTTATACGTATAGTTCGCCTCTACACAAGGTATAATTCGCCTCACTCGAATGTATACTTCGCCTACAATACAAAGGTATACTTCAACACGTATAGTTCGCCCACGTATTGTTCGCCCTATATGAAATGGTATAGTTCGTCTAATGGAGCTTGTATAAGTCGTCTTACAAAAAAAACCGGTATAGTTCGCCTATGATTTGGTATTGTTCGCCTGACACATAAACAAAAATGGTACAAACGTCCTTTTTGTCTTTTGCAAAAAACCCAAAACGTACTCTACCTTATCTTCAAACGCGTGAAAGATAAGCCATCAAAGAAAACTTAAGAATAAGCTCTAAAAAACAACTAAGCCAACTAAGAAGCACAAATAAGCTCAAAAATAAGCTTGTAAATAAGCACAGTTAACACCACAATAAGCTTCGAAAACGAATGAAAGGAAAACGAAAACAG
Organism: Tanacetum coccineum; assembly: GCA_026074375.1. Lineage (NCBI taxonomy): Eukaryota > Viridiplantae > Streptophyta > Magnoliopsida > Asterales > Asteraceae > Tanacetum > Tanacetum coccineum. The sequence continues at coordinate 35,638 of BQNB010061794.1, forward strand.
AGACGATGAAAGCAGAGAATGTTTTGTAAGCTTGAGAAGATAACAAAAATAAAGTGACTCGTTGAAATATTTTGATAACCAAAACAATAACACTAATTAGATACCTAAACGACAAGGAATTTGTATTCCTAAACGACAAAAACAGTTTCTTACTGTTTTGAAAACTACAACTAAATTTTGAAACAAAACAAAACTTTTTAAAAAAAACAAAAACACAACGTTTAGACAATATATAAAAAACGTTTAGACGATACCACTAAACCCACCCGTGGCGACTGATACCAAATGTCAGAACCCGGAACCACTTTACTTCACCATGGTAACTAAGAAAAAATAGAGGAATATATGAAGAAATTGTAGAGAGAGAAACAAGAGAGAGAAAGTAGAGAGAAAATGAGATGGTTGAATTCTAGCAAAGTGTGAAACATACAATGAGAACCAACACCCTCTCCACACTTGGAGATGGATACCAACACTTGGAGCGTGTGGTTTAATGCTAATGGGCTAGGCTTGGGATTACTTGGGCTTTAGCCCATAACATATACAATATTAGATTAAATAACAAACCCGATACCCGTAACTAGCCTATTATAATATATATTAAATAAAGACTGAAGCTTCCTTGTTGAGTGACCGAACTTCCTTGTTCGACTCAATATTTTGAGGCTAACAACGTTTCAAACCACGATTTGAAACCTCCAC
>BQNB010061795.1:2529-36338 GCA_026074375.1 Tanacetum coccineum
GATTTGGCTTTGTCTTTCACAGTCTTTTCCATTCCGAGTCCGGTTTTGTCGTTTTGGCTTTGTTTTTCGTCCTTTTCTTGGTTATCCGTTCCTGCACAACACAGTTAGCAAAACAAGCATATATTTGGCATTTTAAGTCCGTTTTTGGTTATTTTAGCTCGTTTTTAAAGGTAAAAGGTATGTGTGATTAAGCACATACCAATTGTCTTGCCAAACTCATATGTTATTCATTAGTGATGAATATTGAACTAACCCAAACCTACGAGAATTCACTGTATGTATTGGCATCATTGGGTGAATCTCGCAAGTGGTTGTATTACACGTCCTCAAATTTGAGACGCTGATAACATCAAATAGTTTATATATTTCTTATCAATATTTCTATGTTTTTAGCTCACTATTATCATCTTTTCATACAATTTGGTACTTAATTACTTTATTTTGTCAATGCATCACACAAAGACAAAGAATGACACTTCACAAGGTTTTAACATGGCAAATGGATGAAAGAAGCAAATTTTAGACTTAGCTACGGCGTAGCTAAGTCGAGCTAACTACATCGTAGATTTATGACACCGTAGTTACTAAATTTTGCCATTTCATAACTACGGCGTAGCTTTCCCGTTCTAACTACGCCGTAGCCATTAGGACAAAGGCGTGCTTACCAAGGGAACTAGAGCGTAATTCATTACTTGCAACTACGTCGTAGCTAAGACTACTTCAGCAAATCTATAAATGCCCATGACCTCAGCTCAGAATAGGCACTTCTCCATTCCTAGAGCCCAACTAGGGTTTGGAATAAAACCCATTCTCACCACAAAAAGCTATAGAACGAAGAGAAAGAAAGATCGAGTTCGTAGTCTACTTCAGTTTGGTTATTTTGATACCATGAACTTGATACCCAAGCTTGTTTCAGTTGTTATTCAGAATCCTAACATGAATTAGCACGTTTGTGCTTTCGTTATTATGATTATTATATTCCTCTTCTCTTTTTGTTGTTAAGTTGATTTCTTGGATCATTTGTGTTGTGTGCTTACAAATCCTTGCTTTCCTATCTAGATTATATAATAAGGATGCATGTATACCAGGTAGCAAGTTACCAACTAAATCTTGATGTCCACTATTGACCATTGGATTACCAATCCTTACGGTTGTTTGCCTTATGCCTATTAGGCGACCTTAGTACGAAGCCAAGGTAGGAGAGTTAGTCATGGTAATAAGTAGCAATCTATTGGCATGAGGTGTTGTCCTCAGGTCATTACATCCTTAGGGTGTAAGATTTTATTTTGGCATGTCTAGTCATGATAAGAGGCGTGAAACACATTAGAATCTTTAGATAACACTAAGAGCATATCTCACAAATTAGTTGGAAACTTTAATCACTGAGAAGTGAGAAAAGGTTAATTCTCTTCACAAGTTCATTCCACTTAGGAATCATAGGCTAGGCGAGGATGCATTTTCAAGCCTAGCGAATCTAGAAACCTCTAGGAAGTTAAATTAGTAGCATTGCACCTTGGAGAAGGTAAAAGGATTCATAGGAAAGTAACAGGGGTGACATATCTTCTTTCTCTTAAGTAATATTGTCTCTATTCCTTTTATTTTCTGTCAAATCAATCAAAGATTTCATTCCAGTTTTTTTAGTTGTCTTCTTTCACTAAATTCACTACTCTTGGGAATGACCTCGAACTTACCAAAACCTACACTACACACGATCGGGTTCTCTGCCTGTTAGTGCGTTTGTAAACTATAGGTAAATGAGTTTTATTAATTTAAAACTTGGTAAAACTAATTGCAAACAAATAATGCATCAGATGCAAGTAGGTCATGCATGTGTGACTATCATTTTCTTGATGACACATGCAGTCAATATAAGATTTGTTCCCCCACTTGTTTTCTAGAGTTAGATACTATTGGGCCCCTCGTTGAATTGATTAGATATTTGTAAGACCCGAAAGAAGTTTTACAATCCTTTTAGGTAGAGTACCTAATCGTTGCAGTGTAGTATAGGCAAGACTCGGGGGAGTGATAGTTCTCTACGGGAATAGTGAGGTAGGTTCACATTGTATATATGTTACTTAGATCTAAAGGTTAAGGGAAGAGTATTTTTGTGCTTTTATATTTTATGAACGCAAGTTAAAATCTCGGGTTTTGAAGAGGATTTTGATTAAACTGCTAACTACTCCTAAATGCAAGAAATGTAAATTGGTGGGAAACTCGTATAGGTAAACAAACGTGCTTACTTAATAATGAGCTACTCCCTAATTGATCTCTCTAACCTATTGCTCGTCACCCTCGTTAGTGTAATGTCTATGTATTCTCCTTTTTCTATTACGAGTTGGTGAGAAACGCATCTATGTGACCACCTAGGTAAGGGCTCCTAGAATGCACCTCATTCACCCAATAGTAAATCGCGCGCAATAAATACTTAAGAAGGAATCTACCAAAAAACAATTTAGTTATGAAGAACTAATTGAAGGCTTAATCTAACCTAATCATGTTTCTCTAGACGTCTATGCTAATGTAATATCTTATAGCTAGTTTTCTAGAGCCTAACGCACACCACTAACAAGAAGTAATAAAATTAAAGATCACAATAAGGTTTCAAGCAATCATAAGAAAACACTAATTAATTTAGCCTAGCATGTTAATAGAAAGTGAAGAACAACATAGAATCAAACAACACATAGACATATTGAATGAATAAATCGATGAAAGACTTCACTTCAATTAAACATGTGAGTATGTGAGTACAAGAGGGTTAGAAAACCCTAAAAATCATCCAAAGTGACTGCACTATAAGTTCTTCCAAGTTTCCACACGAATTATGAGAACAAAGGGGTTGTATTTATAAAATTTATGCTCTGACGGCGTCGCTAGGGTTTTGTGACGCCTTTAGCCCTCGACTCCCTTTAGGGTTTCTTCTTTCCTCTAACCGTGACGCCTTCGCTAAGTCTTGTGACGTCATCTCTATGCAAATGTGACGGCATCAACCACTTCTTATGTCTTTGTCTCCGCACACTAAAAAGTTACACTTTGCGTCCAAAAATCCACTTTCTAGCCATATTTGATGAAGGCGACAGGATGGGAGTCACCAGCTTGAAAAGTTGTATTTTTATCCAGTTTCTTCCCGAATCGAGCTCAAGTCACGTGCTTTTCTTCCAAGTGCTTTCAAAATGCTAATTAAACAAAAAGAAATGATTTAGTGCAATAATAGAGCATATTTGCATGACTTTTTGGGGGTTAAATAGTCCCAAAAAAGTGTATAAAATGACACATCATTAATATGCATCAAATGGATCCCTATGGGACATCTATTTGTTGCGTTACTCATAATATAACGATTATATGATTGTAAAATCCAAACATGACCTACAAATGAATTTATACATAAACAACCATCATTAACCGCTCATAAACTTGGTACAAGCCTTAGTCCTTCAAATACAACATGTATAGCCAGTTCATCAAGCAACAACAATCTGAAAGGGAGGGGGTAAGGTAACGAGAGATCGGCACCATATCTAAGTGGCTAGGGAAGTGGCGCCGCCATTTGCTCGCCACCATACTGCAACGGCCCGCCAAATCGCTCGATGCCACTAGAGTGGCGTACGCCACTTTAGGAAGAGTTTCTTATATATATATATATATATATATATATATATATATATATATATATATATATATATATATATAATGTATTTTAAATGGTTTTGAGTATTTGAGTGTGTATTTAAAATGAGTTTGAGTGTGTGTGTGTGTGCATGCGTGCATGCATGTGTGTGTTTTTACAATGAAGAAGACGACCATGGTGTTTGCAACATGAATATATACAAGTTTCAGTTCACACCCTTAATCATTTATAAAGTTTGAGTTTATACCCTCAAACGTTTAAAATGTTTTAATTATACCTTTAAATATCTAAAAAGTTTATTGTTTAGTTTATATAATTTGTATTTTTTTTAATGGAAAAAAAATTTATGGTTTGGTAGGCCCAAATGAGGGAAATAACTTAGATTTTGTTAGATAATTAGGGTGCGTGTGAGATGTGATAATCCTGGATTTCTTACTTGAATCGTGTAAAAGTCCACTTTCCGTATAAAGTATTTCGACCCTATCGGTGTCTAGGTTGCACGAAATCTCTATTGGGATAATTCAAGAAGAATGAAAATTTGTGTCTAGGTACAAGAGCACAAATCAAGAACAAGAGAGGAATTGTAAGTGTTTTTCATATTTTAGTTCTGAGACCAATTGTTCTCCACTGTATATAACAGAAAACTAGACAATTATAGGTGGTTATAGTTGGTTAAAACCGTATTTTACAAACCAATTTTTAGGACTTTACGACGTAACCAAAATGGTTACAACTTAGTGCTAGCAGTACTAACTACTTAGTACTGCTAGTGGAAAACTAAGTGCTAGCAGTACTAACAACTTAGTACTGCCACTGTAATTTTGTCATGGTCGAAAACATATTAACTCAACGAGTGTGTACTCCACACTTCCCTAACTCGTATCCAAGCTAAGTATGAAATCTCATTAGTCTCTAGTAAATCGTCATTACCTAAATGGCCATTGATGACACTAAAATCACCAACAAATCCCCCCCATTTTAGTGTAATCCTTGATTTACTAAAACATATATAAAGATATATGCTATTATGTTAAAACAAACATAACGAAACAAACAAATGCATAAATGAAAATGTCTTGCGATTGAATTTTCATCTTAGTATAATACACATTCCAAATATTCGAAAATCAGGGTGTCGTAACGATTGAACCCGTCAATCCATTTGAATACCTGAAGATACTATACACATTCGTTTCTACAACACTCTAAAGTTTGTTTACTTGACACTTTACAAGCCATGTGTCCCAATCCATTGATGAACATATAGAAAGCTAAGTCCAAGCTTCTTGAAGCGGCTAAACTTCATGTTCACATAGGTGGTCCCTTTTAGTCTTGCCCTGCTAGCACGTTTTCAAAAGCACCATTAAGAAAGTAAATTTTAACCTAACATCACTTGCAGGTTTGAACACAACTTCAGGATAAATACATGTGTTCCAATCTCTAGCTATGAGCTTTCCACATTAAATTCAGCTTCTAATGTTATATTAGAAGGGAATTAGGTATCTCATAGATAGTAGATTTAGATGGACTTTAAGCTCATCCCTAACATTGACTTGATCACTATGTCCCTAGCTAAACTCTTCATCGAGTGGTTAGCTAAATTACGTTGCAACTTTACAATCTCAATAGAGATCACTCTTTCATGATTAACTTCCTAATCATACTATGTCTAACATATAAGTGTCTAGACTTCCTATTATACACCTGACTATATGCCTTAGCCATCATTAGTACACTATCACATCGGATAGATATTGGTGCTATTGGTTTCGGCCATATCAGAATCTCATGTATCAAGTTGCTTAGCCATTCTGCTTCCTTACCAGCAGCAGCCAATGTTACAAAATCAGATTCTATAGTAGAACCAGTGATGCACGTTTGCTTCTTGGAAGCCCATAAAATGGCACCTCCCCTAAGCAAGAACACCCATCCACTTGTAGAAGATGAATCTTTAACATAATTTATCCAGCTAGCATCCGAATAACCTTCTAACACCGAAGGATATCCCATATATGATAAACCATAATTCATAGTACCCTTTAAGTACTTAAATATCCTTGTTATTGCTTTCCAATGCTGTCTACTAGGATTACTAGTAAACCTATTCAATCTACCAACAACATAAGCAATATCAGGTCTAGTACTTGTCATAGCATACATCAAGCAGCCAATAGCTCTTGAGTATTCAAGCTGATCTACAGGTTTCCCTGTATTCGGCTTAAGCTTTTCTACCGGATCCATGGGGGTATTCACCAGAGAAAAATCTTCATGATTAAACTTTTTGAGTATTTTCTGAATGCAGTGAGATTGTGTAATGACAATCCCCTTAGTCTCACGTTTAATCTTTATACCAAGAATAACGTCCGCTTCTCCCATATCTTTCATTGATAATTTTGATGACAAAAACTTCTTAGTTTTATCAACTTAATTTTGGCCAGTTTCAAAAATCAACATGTCATCAACATATAAGCAAATTATGACACCTTTACCAGAATTGTCAAATTTGCTATATACACACTTGCCAGATTGGTTTAAGAGAAAACCACTTGACAACACAACCTCATCAAACTTTGAATGCCACCTTTAGGTTCTTGTTTGAGCCCATACAATGACTTAACCAGCTTACACACCTTATGCTCATTACCCGACATAATAAATCCTTTTGGTTGCTTTATATACACTACTTCATCCAAGTCACCATTCAAGAATGCTGCCTTGACATCCATTTAATGGATCACTAGATTTTGAATAACTGCTAATGCTAATCAACAATCTAATTTTAGTGATACGAGCAACTGGCGCATAGGTATCAAAGTAATCGATCCCTTCCTTTTGTCTAAAGCCTTGGATCACCAATCGAGCTTTAAACTTGTCAATTGTTCCATCGACTTTTATCTTCCTTTTGAAGATCCATTTGCATCTTAAAGGTTTGCAACCAGGGGGTAAGTCAGATAAGACCCAAGTGTTATTTTTCATAATGGAACCAATCTCATCATCTATTGCTTCTTTCCAGAAAGCAGCATCCCAAGATTGCATAGCTTCATTATAGGTTCTAGGATCCTCCTCTATGCTAAAGCAGTAAGAGTATTGCGATCCAACTTGATCTCTTGATCCCTTAACTAAATATAGCCGACAATCAGAACCATATGATTTAGCTTTTCAAACTCTTTTACCTTTTCGAGGCTCAAGAATCTCACTTGGTACATCATCAGAGTGATCACCTGTTTGAGATTCAACCGAATTTGGTATAACATCCTTTGGTCTAGGTATTGAAGAGAAACGATTCTCATCAAATATTACATCTTTTGATTCTATAATTAAGTTTATAGAAATAGAATCATTAGGTTTAATAACATAGAACCTATATGCCTTGGAATGCTCAGCGTATCCAACAAAGATGCAATCAATACCCTTTTCACCCAAAGTTTTTCTTTTTGGGTCAGGAAGCCTTACAACGGCCCTACAACCCTAAACTCGCAAATATGACAAGTTGAGTCGTTTCTTATACCAAAGTTCATATGGGGTAATATTGTACCTTTTATTCGGAACTCTATTTAATAAATAGCAAGCCGTTAATATCGCTTCTCCCCAGAACCCCTCACTCAAACCCGAGTAAGATAACCTGGAATTAACCATTTCCTTAAGAGCTCTATTTTTCCTTTCAGCCACACTATTTTGTTGTGGTGTGTAAGGAGCTGTAGTTTCATGAATGATTCCTACATATTCGAAAAATATAGGATCATAATATTCACCACCTTTATCAGTGTAAAAGGTTTTAATTAAGTCACGTCGTTGCAGTTCAACTTATGTTTTATAAATTCTAAATTTATCAAGGGAATCTAACAAGTCTTTATTACTGACTTCATGTTACGGCGTAACAACCAGGTGTTACGGCGTAATCTTGTAATCATTTTCCTGGTTATAGCACAAAACAAATGTTTACGGCGTAAACCCACTAATTGGTTACGGCGTAACCAATTCCCAAATGATTATTACCACTCTATGTCATAGTAGAGTTTAGATGCCCTTATTTCATTAGATTCCCTTATCTTATACAGAAATACGACTATACAAAAGATACTTCATTTTCCAAACAAACACCGATCACGACAACGGATGCCTTACTTATACCATCGGTAGATCATGAGGAAAACAAAGACAACCATCAAGCGTGTCTTTTATTCAAATCACTTTATGTGATTTACTGTACTTTGATCATCTAACAAGAATGACCATGAATTTTAGCCAATTCACTCATTTCAATATAAGATAAGCACTCTTTAGAATAGCATTGATAATTTACAACTTTATCTAAATAAACAAAGTATATAACATATACACTTTACCAAATCAAATAGAATATGTAATAAAAAATCATTGATGCATTCCAAACATATGACTTATATTCGTTTCATATCATGCATGTTCCTCAAGTTCAATTACATATGTCTTACTGTCAAACATTTTATATTGCCAAATAAAGAAAACAAGATGAAAACGCACGTTACTGGATAGCCATTCATCTACAAATTTTTAACAGTAATCCATTCACATGATTTATATTCACATAAACAAATGTTTATCATCTTTCGCAATTTGCCTGTAAAACTTATTACAATAAGTCTTTTGCCCAACACTTAACAATCATGGCCTTGTGTTTCGTCTAACTGCCAACCACAACACAATCCATATGGACAAAAGCAGATTCAAATTACTATATGACCTTAAAGGTCATATACATGTATGTTCTTAAAGGTCATATACATGTATGTTCTTAAATTAGCAATTAACCAATTTCCATGCAATTAAGGTATACAATACATGAATTAAAGATTCGAATATATTGCTTACAAATAACACATGCCATCATTTATTGAAGTATGATATCCTTTTGATAAATGACGCGAATCAATTCATCCATCAAATTAACAATTTGAAATTATTGATCATTAAAAAAAATATCATGCGACAAGACACGCAACTATACCATGTTATGTCACATGTGTGTCAATGTTAAAATAAGATAATAGAAATTGTGTACCAGAATATATGATTGAACCGATTCCTTGTTCCACCATAATTTGCAACAACTTCCACTCACAAAGATCCTCAGACATAAACAGTAAAATTCATACCATATTCCAATGTTGGAACATGCATAATCCAACCCATATTGTTGATTCTTGGTTTACAACTTTGTCTATCAAATTGCCCATTATTCAGTGTTCCGATATCACTTTTCAAAGTTGTCAACAAGTTCCAGCCATGATTATCACAACCAAATACTTTATATGATTGTTAGATAATTAGGGTGTGTGTGAGATGTGATAATTCTGGATTTCTTACTTGAATTGTGTAAAAGTTCACTTTCCGTATAAAGTATTTCGACCCTATCGGTGCCTGGGTTGCACGAAATCTCTATTGGGATAATTCAAGAAGAATAACAATTTGTGTCTAGGCACAAGAGCACAAATCAAGAACAAGAGAGGAATTGTAAGTGTTTTTCATATTTTAGTTCTGAGATCAATTGTTCTCCACCATATATAACAGAAAACTAGACAATTATAGGTGGTTATAGTTGGTTAAAACCGTATTTTACAAACCAACTTTCAGGACTTTACGACGTAACCAAAATGGTTACAACGTAACCCCAAACCTTTTATGACTTTATGGCGTAACATCAAATGTTACGGCGTAACACCTGCAAAACTCGTCTTAGTAAGATTTCATATTAACTCAACGAGCGTGCACTCTACACTACCCTAACTCGTGTCCGAGCCGAACATGAAATCTCATCAGTCTCTAGTAAATCTCCATTACATAAATGACCGTCGATGACACTAAAATCACCAACAGATTTGACATATTACTACTGAAGGCGTGTTTTGATGTGTGAGTGTTAAAAGTGAAAATGTTGAAGTGACGCTATAGTGACATTAGAAAGTAGTGTTTGGCATGCATTTGGCACGCCATCATACCCCTCCCTCGAAGAGCAGTTTGAATCTCCCTACTCGAAAGCGTGTTCTTTTTATTATACCTAACAAGCTTAGAACTCTCAGCAGCAAGTTTCTCAAATATATCGTTTATAAATGAGTTCATTATTCCCATTGCTTTGCTTGATATTCCGATATCAGGATGCATTTGTTTCTAACACTTTGAATATGTGGATTTTATGGGAGTTTGTTTATATGGGAAGGTGGAGGGTTGTTGTGATTGGTTGGTTTTGTTTCAAGCGGATTGTGATTGTAGGTCGTTAATTGCTAAGAATGTGACGGTGAGATGGATCGTTATGGTATATCTTGATTTCATACTTTGAGATAAGTGGGATCAAAACAAATAACAAATCAAATCAATAAATCTGCACTATTTATTTCTCCATAAGAAAAAAAAAAAAAACTTACTTTTACTTTTTTTTCTTCTAAAGATTATGTATCTCACACGTGTAACAAAAATTTACTTAAATCGTCTTGTCATTGCGAAAATCATACCTAGACTTTTGTATTTAGGTGAAAACGAAAACTTACATACTAAGTGCATGTCCTTTAACGACCGTTTCAAAATTTTGTCTCTAAGGACCAAACATGTAACGTTAATCTACATGTTACTCCTTGCGATTTAGTTGAAATTACGTGATTCATCCATATAGACCATGTTTGTAAAATATGGAATTTATTTCTCTATGTTTGAAACATTGTTATGAGTAAATTTTAAAATTGATTTAAAACATATCATATACCTATTGTTTCTTCCGCGTAAAACTTTGTACCCAACAACGTAGCGCGGGTAAAACGTCCTCGTCGAAAATAACTGGTTAATCGTTTTTAGTGTTGAAACCATTTCAAATTAGGAATAAGCAAAACTCAGTTACAAACTTCTCATGATCAACACTACCCGTCGTTATAAAAGATAACAGCATAACATGACATTTTGTGGTCATTGCTATTGTTATTATTTCGATTTAATTAAACTATTATACATTTGATCCAAATTCTTATATAGCTAATATACAAACAACAAGTGCATGCATCGTATCCTTAACTCTCTAGATCCCATCTAACATAACGTACACTAGAACAAACTTTTTATACGAAAAATTAAACTACCTATTTACACCATCATTTATGACCTCCACCCTTTTGGCTTGGACCAGTGGAAGCTGCCTTATAAGACTCAACATTATTTGCAAAATGATAGACCTCGTCATCATGAGCTTGATGGTCATTTCTTGACGGCTTAGAAGGCGACATAAAATTCGTAAACTCCAACGTGGGAACCGGCTTTAGCTCGTCGCTCTTGGACACGTAACTCGACTTGGATGTAGCCATGTTTCTTGACTCGGCGAAAGACACCATGATTATAAAGAACATCAATGACAATAACCATAAGCTAGTGCTCATGCCGCTCATTGATGTTAGTTTGTCCACAAGAGGGTGTGAGTGTTTATATACTCGTAGTATTTGGGTAAAAGAATATAGCTAGGAAATTAAGGGGTGGTAGAGAATGGTGATGAAAAAGAATGGTTTAGCGGCTGCCGGCAAGAATCTCCACCGTAGGTGTGTGTAGATAGTAATACTGGCTTTTAAGGGATGGTTAAGGACTTTTTAGGATCGTGGGATCCTTTTTTATAGCTTTATGATTATTTTTATTTGTATATGTCTTTGACTTGGAATGTTTGATTAAGAATCCCATTTTGGCTGGATGAGTTTTGATAGACTAAAAATTTTACGCTTTTATCTTTTATGATTCTCCAATGCATTTGGGGTTCACTATTGTAGAATTATTTCCATTTATAACTTATATTCCATGTTTAATATCAGTAACCTTGAAGATTAGTTGTTAGGTGTCAAGAAAAGTTTATTTGCATACCAGTTTCTACCCACATACTGAAAGACAAATTATCACCATCTATTTGGATTTGATCTAATGATTGTGATTAATCTAAGATTTAATTGGTTTTTTTTATTTTTCATTTTAATTTTATTTTTCATTTTATTCTTCCTTTTCCCCTGAGAGTCACGATCTATAACCACAACTGATGACGTCACTGTCACCTCCATCATCACTCAATTCGTCGAATATTCTCTCTCACTCTAAAAGTAACCTTTCAAATCCATCATTTATATGCCGTTGCCAAAACACTAACGCTAACGGAAAAAGTAACGGTGACGAGGATGACGTAAGCGGATGGGATAAGGGAATTAAGATAGAGTTGGTGTTGTGGTTAAATGGTTTGATGAGTGTATTAATGGATTTAGGAATAATAATTATGAGGATGATGATGACAACGTGGCGCTTGAGGATGGTGACGTGGAAAAGGGTGAGTGAGATTGGGAGAGATAGAAGATGTATTTTGTTAGAGTTTATGATGACAATATTGTGTTTTGATATAAGCCTGACTGCTGATGATTATGTGCTTTTTTTAGTAGTGAAATAAGCAAACTATTTGAATATATAAGATGCCAAAAAACGGTTCAATAGCTACTGCTAATCTGATTGATGTGTTTTGTTACTGTAGAAGCAAGTTTAGCGCTATCTATTGCGTTGCATTATGTTACATCTGATTATTTGATTCCCTCATTTCATAAGGTATAAGTAAACACTCCATGATATCTGTATACATTTTCGGTTGCTTATCAAGTGATTAGGATTGCTTATATGGTGACTAGTTGAAGGAAATTAAGGAGTTTGATGTTGCTTATTTTAATAAGCAATAACCAGATAAGCAGTTTAGATCAAGGAATCCTAAATCTGGTGTTATGGCTAAGAAAACTAAGCAAGAATCTATTTAGTTGTTTTCTTTTCTCGATGCATTCTTGAAGGATGAACCTTTAGGACCTGATGATATGTGGTATGAGGATTATTTGCTAGAATACGAGACACTTGTTTCCAAGTAATCAGTTTTTTAGGATTATGTTAGTTATTAGCGTTTGTTGGTTATTGCAGGTATTGCCCTGGTTGCAAGGAACAGCGACAAGTAACCAAGAAACTTGACTTGTGGAGGATGCCTGATATTATAGTCTTCCATCTCAAACGATTCTCATACAGCCTATTCTTGAAAAACAAACGGGACACCTTTGTTAATTTCCCGATTCATAATATTGATTTAAGCAAATATGTCAAAAGTAAAGATTCATCTGGTGGATCTAGCATTTATGAGTTGTATGCTATTAGCAATCATTATGGTGGCCTTGGTGGCGTCATTACTCTGCATATGCAAAGGGAAAAAGCTAACCACCCAATCTGCCACTTTTATTTATCGATATCTTTTCCACTAAACGTATGGGTTTCTATATACCTTCTATAGTTGGTTGAAGAAGACAGATGGTATTGCTTTGATGATTCTCATGTAACACCGGTAAGTGAAGGTTACATCACGACATCAACAGCATATCTTTTTTTGTACTAAAGAGTGAAAAGTAAAACTGATGAATCAATGGGAGTCTCTTCCAAAGCTCATGAGGATTTTTGAAGATTAACTTTCAAAGGATTCAGAAGCTAGTTATATACATGGCACACCAAAGTCAAATTTTCATTGTAGCATCAGCATCAACATCTGATCTCACATAGTCACATTTGGCTGATGAAGTTACAGATTAATTGAATTGACAAATCTGTCGCTTAAAGGAAAACACATGTTTTTGACACACATTTTGGTGACAAGCGGGGTGCATATGAGAAATTTAGGGAACGTAATTACATATAACTCGAAAAGCAGGGATGGTGTAGTTACATTTTGTTATGAATGGCGGACTCATATTTGCCATTTGAACCGGACACATTCTTGGTTGGAGCTTTGTTGGTATTAAAAGCTTAACACTTTTCCAGCATACTTGTTATTTAATTGAAATATGATTTTGTGTTACTTCATTTTACCTTTCTGTTACATTAATTTTAAGCACTCTATATGTGTCTTAGTCACTTTCGAGTAATATCTCAGGTGATAAAATAATAGGATGTGAAATTAGTCACTTTAGAGCAATATTTCAGGTGATATAGCTAAACATAAATGATGTCTATTTTTGCTCATTATATTGCTTTATCAACTGAGATATTACTCATATATAAAATTTTAGAATTAGTGTTACATTCTATTACTTTATCACATGTAATATTACTCATATGTAAAATACCATAATTAGTGTCACATTATATTGCTTTATCACATGAGATATTATTTTTAAGTGACTAAGAACGATAATTTAAATACTCTTCATCTTTCTTACAATGTTATATCACAAGATATAAATAAGTGTCACTTACAAATACCAAGTGTTTGTATTGCTTTTGAGCAAAATAAGAATTCGCCTAAAGTGCTTAACCCTTTTAATCCTACTAACAGTATAATATCACAAGTGATAAATAACATTGATTACATGTGAAATTTTTTCAAAAATAACCACTATTAATGTCACATTATATTGTATTATCACTTGTGATATTAATCATATGTGAAATACCATAACTAGTGTGACATTATATTGCTTTATCACATGAGATTTTTTTATTATTTATTTATCACTGGTGATATTACAATGTCGGTGGTAATAAGTGTTAAGCCACGTGTGAGTCTTAGTTAATAAGGGTTCACATTTATTTATCACGTGTGATATTACAATGTCAGAGATAATAATTGTTAAGCTACAAGAGAATCATAGTTGATAAAGGTTATATTTATCACCAGTGATATTACAATCTCAGGGGTAATCAGTGTTAATCCACGAGCGAATCTTAATTGATAAAGGTTATATTTATCATCGGTGACATTAAAATCTCAAGGGTAAACAGTGTATACACCAGTGATATACATAATAGGATCTATATCTCCTAGGTTAGCTACGGGAGAATCTTAGTTGATAAACATGGTTAATGTCTAATATCACTTGTGATATTTGTTACTATATGACATGTCTAATATCACTTGTGATATTTCATAAACATAGTTAATGTCTAATATCACTTGTGATATTTTATAAACAAATAAGTATGATTTTTAACCTTTAGTATCATCTTTTATATTTTATTGCTTTGTATATTTTTTTATTATATATTTTCACCTATGTGTTTTCTCCTATGTGTTTTCTAATGTTTTTATATTTTTCAGGTACTAGATGGTTTTTGTTTCTTTCACAGTAATAGACAAGCACAAGAAATGTTTATTGTCGGTTTAAGGTTCCTTAAGAATGAAACTTTGCTCAAAAGTTTTATATTCTTTTTGGAATTTTAAAGATGTAATGGCATGTCTTTCATTTCATACTTCTATTTTTTAGATCATTAATGATTTGAAAATTTGCTTTCTTGTTATATATTGCTATTTCCAATTCACAATTGTTTATCACCTGTGATATTACACCGTAAAGAGTAACAAGTGTTAAGCCGCATGCAAATCAATTAAAAAGGTTAGGCGGAGTTGACAAAGCCGTAGGCTAATGTTGTTTTCAAACATATGTGGTAAAAATGAAGTTAATAATAAACATTTGATAACAATTTAACACCGGTGACATTGCATATGTGATAATCCACTAAGTGAATAAAGCAAGCAACATCCAAGTCACAAACCGATCAACACATGGGCTATCACTTTAGTATATTATCGCAAGTGCTAATACACTATGAACGTTTTTTTATTGTTGACATTGATTACATGTTAAGAATTGAAAAAATAACCACAATTAGTGTCACATTTTATTACTTTATAACTTGTGATATTACTCATATGTAAAATACCAGAATTGGTGTCACATTATATTGCTTTAACACATAAGATATTACTCTTAAATAACTAAGAACGACAATTTAAATACTCTTCATCTTTCTTACAATGTTATATAGCAAGAGATAAATAAGTGTTACTTACAAATACCAAAATGAATAAAAAAGAAGCAAACTATGAAAATAAAAACTTGACGTAATCTTAAAATCAAACAAGTGTTTGCATTGCTTTTGAGCAAAATAAGAATTCGCCTAAAGATGCTTAACCCTTTTAATCCTACTAACAGTATAATATCACAAGTGATAGATAACATTGATTACATGTTAAGAATTTTAAAAATAACCACAATTACTATCACATTATATTGCTTTATCATCTGTGATATTAATCATATGTGGAATCCATAACTTGTGTCAGATTATATTTCTTTATCACGTGTTATTTTTTTATCCACTGGTGATCTTACAATGCCGGTGGTAGTTAAGCCAAGGGTGAATTTATTTAATAAATATTCACATTTATTTATCAGCGGTGGTGTTACAATGTCAGAGGTAATAATTGCTAAGCCATGGGTTAATCTTAGTTGATAAAGGCTATATTTTTCATCGGTAATATAACAATCTCAAGGGTAATCATTGTTAAGCCACGAGTGATTAGTTGATAAAGGTTATATTTATCACCGGTTATATTATAATCTCAAGGGTAATCAGTGTAAAGCCACAAATGAATCTTAGTTAATAAAGGTTTCGGAGGCGAATTTGACAAGTCTGAAGGCTGATGTTGTTTTAAATAGGCTTAGAATATCACATATGGTAAAGAAAGTTTATGTATATATCACTTGTGATATTATACCTAGTAGTTTAGGGTTTAGGGTTTTCGGTTATAGGGTTTTGGGTTTTTGGTATAGATTTTAAAGTATATGTATATATCACTTGTGATATTATACCTAGTGCTTAGGGGTTAAGGGTTTTTGGTATAGGGTTTAATGGTTAGGGTTTTAGGGTTTTTGGGTTTTTGGCATAGATTTTAAAGTTTATGTATATATCACTTGTGATATTATACCTAGTGGTTAGGGGTTTAGGGTTTTTGGCATAGAGTTTAGTGATTAGGGGTTTAGGGTTTTTGGTATAGGGAGGGGGGTTCAGGGTTTTTGATATAGGGTATTTCGGTTAGTGGTTTAGGGTTTTGGTATTGGGTTTAGTAGTTAGGCGTTTAGGGTTTTTGGTATAGGGTTTAGGGGTTAGGAGTTTAGGGTTTTTGGTATAGGTTTTAAAGTTTATGTATACAACACTTATGATATAATACCTAGTGGTTAGAGGTTTAAGGTCTTTGGTATAGGGTCTAGTGGTTAAGGGTTTAGGATTTTAGGTATAGATTTTAAAATTTATATATATATCACTTGTGATATTATACCTAGTGGTTAGGGATTTAGGGCTTTGTGTATAGGGTTTAGTGGTTAGGGGTTTAAGGTTTTTGGTATATACTTTAAAGTTTAGGTATATATCACTTGTGACATTATACATATTGGTTAGAGGTTTAGGGTTTTTGGTATAGGATTTATTAGTTATGGATTTAGAGTTTTTGGTATAGATTTTAAAATTTATGTACATATCACTTATAATATTATACCTAGTGGTTAGGGGTTTAGAGTTTTTAGTATAAGGTTTAGTGGTTAGGGGTTTAGGGTTTTTGGTATAAGGATTAGTGGTTAGGGAGGGGGTTTAGGGTTTTTAGTATAGGGTTTAGCGATCAGTGGTTTAGGGTTTTGGTATAGGGTTTAGTGGTTAGGTATTTAGAGTTTTTGGTATAGGGTTTAGGGTGGTGATATAGGGTTTTGTTGGTTAAGTAGATGGCGGCCTCCCCCCCCGAAGTAAGTAATTATGTATGGGATTTTTGTCGGGAGTAAAATAGTATTGTTAAATATTTTAAGTAATATTGTCGGTCGAGGTAGGTTTTAGTCTAGGACCAACAGAAAAACAATTACAATTCGATACCTGTGTTAAGTTTCAACAAAACGCTTACTGGAAATAACATATACGCGGTATATTATAACCGCAACAGCCCAGACTGGAAGATAATTGATGGTGTAGAGATTGACACTCCTTCAAGCGGATAGAGGGAACAAGGAGAAAACATAAGGCTTAATTTCACTCGAATACAAGATTGACTCTCTACGCAGAATGCCTCAGGTGATAGAATGATGATTGCAGTTATTACAATTAAGAGTAGGATGATGCCGAAGCTAAACAAGTGAGGATCTATGCTCTGAGTCAATCTTCTTAGACCGCTTAGATTAGGCCTGTAGGCTAAACAAACTGACTCCTATAACAGTTGTTATCTCGATTCATCAAAGCTTCCTAAGGTGAAGTTAATCAATAAAAATACTTGTACCTTGATATTTTGCAAAAGCAATGTTACGAAGTATAATTCTTTCTTAATTATGTTCCCTTAAAGTTATCGATAAATGTTCAAGTACATACGTGATAAAAACCAATATCGTAAAAAATTAATATAAAAAAAATGTCCGAGCACCTATAACTGTAATTTATTTAATCTTATATTGAAAAAAAATTTGAATTCATATGAAGAACATATCTTAATCCGCAAATTAAATGACGTATATGTGAAAATAGTGCTAGTACAAACAAGGTAGGTCTCATTGCCCAATCAAATGATCAGAATGCAATCATGTTGATGCGGTGGGAACGGTGAATTAGGGAAACTTAATTTTGAATTTAAATCGAGGTTACAACCTCCCCCCCCCCCCAAAATGATCTGTTCTAAAGGCCTTCATATTCATTGTTTGGTTGAGAATACTCAGTAACCTCTACAAAATTATTTCTTCCATCCACTATTTGCAGTTTGTTAGTCAAGTCTGCTACTTCGCAACCCAATAAACGTTTTCCACAAAAATAGAATTACAAAGTTCTTCGGAGGAGAAAATTGTCTACCAAGTGATAACCTTTGGGGGGGGGAGGTGGGTTCCCCCATTACCAAGACTACGAGATGACTGGTATTTTACGTATGTTACGCTGATAACCGTGGTTATTACAAGTAATGATAAAGCAAATATTAACATATCAGTAACACGGAATCTATTATATAAAATCCATAAATTTTATGTTTCCTAATATTAAATAAGTTACAAAGATCGGCGAATGACCAACAAAAAGATATGAAATTACTAAATACGAAAGATACACATCGTCGTATCGAGAAGTAACACATCGGGTAGACAAGCAATGACGAGTGTTGGTTTGTAAGGTTATGATCTATGAAAGGGGGGGGGGGGGGGGGGGGGGATTGGGGGGGGGTTGGGGTGGGGGGGGGGGGGGGGGGGGGGGGGGGGGGGGGGGGGGGGGGGGGGAGGGGGGGGGGGGGGGGGGGGGGGGGGGGGGGGGGGGGGGGGGGGGGGGGGGGGGGGGGTGGGGGGGGGGGGGGGGGAGAAAAAGTCTACCAAGTGATAACCTTGGATCATACCAAGACACGAGATGAGGTACATACTAATGTAAGCTATACGTGGTTATAACAGTAATGATAAAGCAATAAAATATCAAACACGGAATCTTATTTAAATAAATCCATAATATTTCTGTTCATAATATAATAAGATACAAAGTATCGGGAATACAACAAAGATATAAATTACTAAAACGAAAGATACATCGCCGTACGAGAAGAAACACATCGGGTAGACAAGCAAGACGAGTGTTGTGATGATTATGATCATAACGGGAGTGAAAATCTCGACTGGAAATTCCATGATGGTTAAGATCCGATAACTTTGGGAAAAAGGAGTAAATTGGGTGATGGTAATAATTTGAAGTGAGGAGTGAGTAAAATTTGAAATTTGAAATTTGAAAGATATAGGAGATGAGCGGCCGAGTATGTATGGGAGTTTGTGAGAAATAATGATTAAAATATTCAAGAAATAATGACGGGGTATAGTCATGACCAACAGAAAACAATTACAATTCGAACCTTGAAATTTCAACAAAAACGCTTACTGGAAATAACATATACGCGGAGATTATAACTTCACAAACACATAAAGTGTACATATCAATATCTGAAGGGTAACGATATACACGTGGTAAGATAAACACATAAAGTGAATATAAACTTTTCGGAGGACCACATGTATGGTGGAAATTGGCAAAGAAATATTAAATCACAACTTGACATGTAAAATAGCATCATTCATCTAATGTTTGGAAAGCAGGATGATTTATATATACCACGAGTACCTAAAATACCAGTTATGCCTACAATCACAAACAACTAACTAAAAATTGACGAAAAGGAGGATGACAATGTGAACCTAAGGTATACATAGCCTGATCAACTATGTATAAGTTAGGTAGACAGATGAATGCTCACAGTAGTCGCTATACGTGAAACAAGAATTTAAAGATACCTTCTTTTACTAATCCATCATATTCATAACTATATTACTAAAGCAACACGACGGTCATCATATAAACAAGTGTCATATCCAAAGACGTCTCCGACTCACACCGTAGAATTAAAAGTTTATCTTTCGATTATATTCTTGATTTTATCACCATATAAACTAATATTAACAAGAAATTTGGGAGGACTACGTCAAGAGCCGTAAGGACTGACATTTCACTCACATTGATAAATGATAACGCATTGAAAGAACAAATCCAAGAAGAACTATCCAAAAGTTCTAATCATCACTTTAACCAACTAAATAGAAATGGGGGAACGATACTACATATCTGCTTAATGTGATTAACATCCGTTATTGCTGCTTACTTAATATGGGGTACATGTGAATCAACAAATAAAGAACTACATATACTTCATATGGGCTACATATGATTGAACTACATACACTTCATATGGGCTACATATGGTTGAATACATATACTTCATATGGGCTACATATGATCGAAAATACATATACTTTAACATGGGATACATGTGATTTAAACATACTTGGAATATATATACTTATATGAACTACATATGATTTAAACATTAGACTACGCATACTTTATATAGTTTACATATGAGTTAAACAGTCTTGAACTACACGTATTTTGATACCCCTATACCAATCAACGTATTGACAAAACCGTAATGACAAAAAGTAGTCCCAAGGCATGATGTGCCAATAACAAGTTATCTAAATTAAGTAAAGGAATATACATATGAACACGTCAACCAATGAAACAATATAAACTTTGAGCAACCGTGGAGATTATAATTCATTAAAAGTACCTCGTGAGAAATTAACCATACATGAACAAAGTCAAGAATGAAACATTCGATTATTTTCCTTAAAAGATCAAAGTACGACTAAATGGAATACCAAAAACAAAGCGGTAGTACAAACCACTCGTCTACCTACAGTAACTACTCTTTCCAAAATGCTTCCACACCAATTGACAGAATAATGAGTGGCACAATAAGCCCTAGTATTACAACTACAAACACTTGATCTTCTTCTTGTGGGACGCTCGCCAAGTAAATTGAAACCACCACAACGAACACAATCGTAATCATATCAATTGAGATACAACATTCTAACCGAAAATAAGAAAAATTTGAGAGAAACAAGAAGATTTAGTTTGTGTTGATAAAAGGTAAAAAAATTGAAATTTATGGAGGAAAGTAACGGCTAGGCACTATTACTAGCCGTTGGACTCCCACTCGACACTTCCATCCTCTCCTCGACATTTGTCTCGCATACAACATCTTGATGTCCAGACGAAATCTTCTAACATGGGGAGACTGTGAAACCTGTAAAAATTCAGGTTTTACTTTTTATCATTTAGGTTTAACTACTTACCGTAAAACTATTAAATTACCACTTAATCTCAAAAGGAAGTTATCCTAGGAGTGAGATACAATATTATAGGCTATAGAGAGCCTAAGTACCATGTAAACATCGTTAATATTGCATATTAAGTCTAAAAGGATATTTTAGAGCCTATTAGCAATACGATCATATCTTTCGCATTATTTGTGAACGAAACATTTTTCTTATGTCTTTGTGATCCCAACACCTAAACAAAACCCCAAAATGAGTTAACATCAGTAGTAAACTCATGAGATATCTTTCTAAACATTTAAATACACATGTACGTTTATTAAACCGCTAATCACCCTATTTCACCCAATAATCATTTTTACTTCCGTATAACGTACCGTAAACCCAACTCATCATATCTAACACTCAAGTAAACCTTAATTACCCTAATTACCCATGACTAAATAAGTTTTACACACTAAGTACCCTGAAATTTAGTTAACATAACTTAATTACGCTAAAAGCCAAATTATACTTAACACTTGCTAATTTTTCGTATTACCTTTCCTTAAACCTTTACAAGAACCTTAGAAATACTTTTTCTACCTCAAACTTACAGATTTACACTTACCATGAATGATTATACATAAGTTACTAGCCTAATAACACCATAATATGCCCATACCTTGCTTATCCATTCAAAAATCCTATGAAATGCTCTAATCCATTCTTTTTTTATCTATGCATTATTCCTTGTGATAATGGCTGAGATTTAAAGCATTATGGAAGCTCATTATGCAGCACATGAAGTCATGGTGGTGCTACACCATTCGCAAAACACACATACAACACCTCTCATCTTTCTTTCTTTGCCGAGACCTCCAACAGCCACAAATCACCACTTTGTTCAACTAAAAATCCTCACTTGATACTTGTAAACCTCCCTTATATATTCCTTAAACACCTACATAAGAAACCTAAGCAAGAACTATCCTTAAACAGCTCATACATTTCGAGCTAGGATAAGAACTAGTCGAAGAAAACCCTAATTGTGCACTAAACCATAATTTTATGTAAACTAGTTTTCTTTTGATCCCTTGATGTCATGCTCTTACAACCTGAAAATACACTATCTTGGGTTGTTTTGGTGATCACAAAACATTATTTACTTGAAGTTATAACTTTGGTTTGGGTTTGAACGAGTAGGAATAGAAAACGTGGGTTTTCTAGGGTTTTCTAGCTCGTATACCTCTTGAAACATCTAAACCATTGTGAGTTGCATTTTTCTATGTTAAATGATTTTTATTACATGCATTAGTCCTAATTATAAGTGCTTAAAGTTTAAAAACAACTTGAAGAAAGTTGCTTGCACACGTAAAAATCTACATGCGTACGTAAAAATATGTCATATTAAATTTGATTTCGAACATAAATGGTTAACAAGTAAGAACATAACCCTTGACCATTATAAATTAGACATAATAAGCTTTCATTTTCCTTTGGAATCACTTAAAACGGATCAAAAACGACCAAGATATCGACCCGAGAAGATCTATGATTTTATGTGAAATATAAAGGATCATAATTATGCACCAACTTTTGCTAATTTAACAAGGAACCTAGAAGTGATATTAAAATGGAAACCCTACTGTTTTAGATGGATTATAATATGAAAAGAATGCAGCAAAAGAACCAAAGTATATAGGACGAATTCGAGAGTCGGCGACCACTTAAAGTTGACCCGTTTAGAATAAAGTCATAATAAATTCTGCTAGTATTTTCTTAAAAACTCTAACTTATTTTTGGTAAAATGAGACCTAATCAAGACTTATATCATTTCATACTAATCCTTACCTATTAAACTACTTGAAACATGATAATTTGGGAATTTATACTTTTATGTAGACCCAATAGACATAAAAACCTCTTTTTGGACATTCGGACATAAGTAGACTGTTTGACCTACTTAGAGATTTATCCGACCATGGACTCCATCATAATCTTATACTATACAACCTCTAATATTTTATGGGTAAGTAACATGACATACGGATATGAACATATAGTGGAGAACTTGACCTAATGAGGAAAGACGTATCATGAGAACCTTGACTTTTGCAATTATTATGAATAAAGATTTTCATAAACTCAAAGCACATACTTAAGGATGGATAATGCCTTATACTTATTTGTTTGGCATATATGTTAAAGTAGACATGATTTCATTATTTAGGTGTCGGATAGAGTGTTGTATCAATTTTCCGTGCCTACAGCTTATTGCAGTATTTTGCTATTATCATTAAGGTAAGTTTTCATAGCCCCTACTCTACTATTTTTAAATCATCTTTTGGGGTGAGAACATTGCTTATTTCAAACGCATGAACACAAGTACAATTACTCAT
This sequence comes from Tanacetum coccineum, assembly GCA_026074375.1. Lineage (NCBI taxonomy): Eukaryota > Viridiplantae > Streptophyta > Magnoliopsida > Asterales > Asteraceae > Tanacetum > Tanacetum coccineum. The sequence goes on from BQNB010061795.1 coordinate 26,055, forward strand.
TACTGATTGGTCTAAGTCCCTATTAAATCCAAGTTGCTAATTGCCCGCTATCATGAACCGTTAATTGCTTGTAAGCGCGAATGTTATGGGTAGATCTATCGGGATTGACATCCCTGTTTGTCTTGGACTGACATTAGTCAAGCGAATACAGTTTCATTTGAGACATTACGGGTGTCCTGGGTTTGTCACCTGCATGGGCATTCATTTTGTGGGATACACACAGGTTAACGCGTCGGTGTCATGAGCTTAGACAATAGTAAATGCTTTTCATTGGTGACTTATAGGGATACTATATTTCACACTATGGTTAAAATCTTGTGGTTCATCACTATTATCAAACAAACAAACCTATGAACTCACCAACTTTATGTTGATGCTTTAGCAATGTTTTTCTCAGGTGTTAAGAGTGAAGATGCTATATGAAGTCTCATGCATTGCAGTCATTTCCAGTTTAGCTAAAGATCATTTGTTTTATTTAAAAATCATGTTGTCTTGTCAATTTATGCTTCCGCATAATGTTTAAATAATTTATTAGTACCTATTGCAAATGATCAATTTTTTAAAACGTCTCATATAGAGGCCGTTCTTTATTGCCTTGTGTTGTGATATTTATGAAGTCACACTCCCCCGGTTGCCATTATACTCTGATATTTTGGGGGTGTGACAAGGTGGTACATGAATGTAGGCATTGGATGGGTTAGTGTATGAATCAAGGATGGTGGAGATGTTGTGAGGTTGGTTGATCATTTGATCTCTTAGTGGATTGTATGATGGTGGTGAAGGAGATTGAAGATTGACTCTTGGAGGAAATGGAGGTGAGTCTTTTTGGGAAGGAGGTGATGATTTTGGAGAGGATGTCTTGCGCTTCCATACTTGTCTTACCGACATTCTTGGTTTTCTAGAGAAGTTTGGATGATGGTTTGAGCAAGACATTGGTGGTGAGAGTGAAAATGATAAGGAGAAGAAGTTGGTGATGGTGAGTGAAGAAGGATGGATGAGTTAAATAATGGAAGTAATGTTAAAAAGTGGCAAAGCATGGTTTGAGTGATAAAAGGTTCAAGAGGTGGTTTGGCTAAACAGGGAAGTTCCAACACGAGGCTATGTATAGTAAGGTCAAAGATACAGAAAAAAGGTAAACTTAAAAATTTTGTTCCCTCCTGTTGGTGGTCCCATATATATTGGGGGGCCGCCGGCTCTTTATGAGGGCCGTTTTCTGAAGAGAGCGATATTTTCCAGTATTTCCTTTTTCTTGTGTCCAGTGATTTTAACATCTTCCAAATTCAAGAATCAACTAATTTAAGCAAAAATATAGAGTCCTAAATTAAGATGCAAATCATTTAGCATATAGTAGTATGTTACGCATGTCATAATCCCTAAGAATTAGTTCACATAGAAACCCTACCACTTTAATCACTAATCACCCAATCCCTCACCACCCCCACCGTCCCCCAATCCCACTACCATATACCCCTACATAATTACCATCCATTATTCCAACAAACATATAATCGCAAAATGTACTCAGATACTATAAATACTAATAACATAATCACAAAAATAATAAATCCAACATTGATCACTATATTGTTATTCCCTCATCCTGTCCTTGTAGCGATTTTCCAAAAATACCTTAACCCCCCTTCCCGTGTGATGTCCTCTCGTTGTTGTAGTTTGCAGAATTATGTTTCTTGAGATATATGTGTTCAAAGTGTGGACTTTAATGAGGCGGGTTTTGATGGACTTAGAGAAGACATTGGACGACGCGGAGATATTTTGAGAAGGAGAGTATAGAGTTGGAATGAAATGACTCTTATCATTTTCATCAACAATGTCATCTAACGGACGAGATGGACGATTGATGATTAGAGTTAGTGGAAGAGGAGATAGCAGAATCACAGGTCTTTTCTTGCCATGAACCGATCACGTCTTTCGCTCATAATGAGGAGCGAGGTGACGTATGACTCGATCATGTGAGAGGTAGTGATCAATTGCTAACTCAGGAAAGACGAACACAACATGTTTGAACAATCTAGTCAAAAGCATTCTATAAGGTAAGAGTTCCTTAGGTTTGTTTCGAGTCTTTTCCATTCTTTTGAGAATGAAAAATGCTAGATTGTATGGAGTGGAGGTTTCAATGAAATAAAGCATATGACAAAGAAAAACGGAGACATGATCTCGATGACCTCCTAAACAAATGGCATTCTCACGAATGATATCAACCCATGGTTTCATATGAGGTTGAATCTCGCGGGATAAAATTTCATTTTTATCTACGATAATGGTTTTCTTGTTTTTGGTACGAGTAACTTGACCTTGTCGAGGAACTTGAATAAGAGACTTGATGACATTTGGAAGGAGAAGTGGTTTTGTAACGACCTTTACTTGGAACACTTATTGATAAGTAGTCGAGTGACCACATGTCGGTGTGTGACACTTGACCTTTGAAAGGGATTTTCAAGATTTGACCGAATTCCTCAAGAGTGAGAGAGAATAACTTATTTTGTATGACAAAATTGACCACAAAATAACCCTTGGAGTTATAGTCAAACATGAGTTGACTATAAAACTCGAGAACAAAACGAGGAACAATTTGTTTGTTTATGTTCAACAAACAATCAAAACCAATTAATCCAAACTTAGCATGGATATGACTCATGTTTTTAAAGTTTTGACTCACAACCCTACCCTCATGAAAGTACAATTTTTCAAGGCTTGCAATGGTGTTTCTTAATGGTTGATTGAATTCATTTGATATGAGTGGGATGTAGTTACGGGTATTTTGGTAATCTAATCCGGTGATTCGAGGCATTATCACCTAGAATGAAAAAAATAAGGTCACGTTTTATAGTCTTTTACTTGTAACATTTTATTTACAATGTTTCTAGTGTGTGCCTAAATGTGACAAATGTGGAGTAACGATTAACTCGACCTAAAAATAAAATCCTAAGAGTTAATCCAAATGCTTCTTAATTTGATTTTGCTCATCAAACATGTCAAAAAATACATATGAATTATGTATCTCGACCTTTGTTCATGAGATCTTTATGCATGTGTTTAAAAACGTTTTTAAGTTGTATTAACAATGCATAAAAACAATTTTATTATGTTCCTAACGTAGGTGATTTAAAAATAAGATTAGAGTTTTGGTTCGAAATCAAATTTTCGACAAACTCACTAGTGTATGTAAATTCTATGTCTAAAGGAATCATATTAGTTATACATTATATCCTAGTAGTCTTAATTGTACAAAATTAAAAGAAAAATGAAAAATCTCCAATTTCAATTTTTGTCTTCATCATGAACTCTGGACTCAAATTGAAACAAAATAGATAAAATGACTTACAATTGATGATCTTTGTGATGTTAGGAATGATTATTAGTGATGATTTGATCTTCAATTAGTGTTTTGGGGGTTGATTTTGAGTTTTGGGTTGTTTTGGTTCGTGTTCGTCGCACCAGCAGGGAAGAAGAATGTTTGGTTGTGAGTTTTGAAATTTTGTTGACTAAGTGTAAATATTTGGTGTCTGCTGGTGGCGGTCTCATATCAATCAGGGGGCCGCCTGAAAAAGGTTAGGGGCCGCCTGAGATATGGGGGCCGCCCCTATTATAAAAATTTTAGACTTTTAAATTTTAACACGAATTTTCTAGAAAGAGTGAATAATTCATTTGCATTTCGCGAATTAAAAATATCTAACTAGCTTCAGATGAAGTAGTTAAATTGTCATGACGTGGAATGGAACGCAGACTAGAATCGAGACAGAAGAAAGAGAAGCGGACTAACATGATTTATGGAATGTGTTCCATCATTCCTAAACCAAGACGTATGTAGTTAAACGATTCACGTTTAAGGGGTTTCGTAAGAATGTCGGCGATGTTGTCGACGGCGAGTCACTTTTTCGATTGAGATATGTCCTTTCTGGACATTATCACGAAGAAGGTGGTGACGAATTTTGATATGTTTGGTTCGAGAGTGTTGCTCTGGGTTTTTGCTAAGGTCAAATGCGCCTTTATTGTCGCACATGATCGGGACATCGTCGAGTCGAACGTCATAGTCGATAAGAGCTTGTTTCATCCATAGTGCTTGTTGACATGCCTTTCTGGCGCTTACGTATTCGGCTTCGGTAGTGGATATAGCAAGAGTGGTTTGTTTCTTCGAGAACCAAGATGTCAAACAACATCCTACGAACGTACAAATACTGCTAGTGCTTTTTCAGTCCACATAATATCCCGCATGATCAGAGTCGGCATATACTACCGTTTCTATGCCGGTCCCCTTATGAAACCATAATCCTAAGTGCGTAGGGACTTTAATGTATCAGAAGATACGCTTAACCGCTTCAAGGGTGACAGGTATTGGGAGCCTCTTGGAAGCGGGCACAAAGGCAGACATTAAACATGATATCGGGCCTACTTGCCGTTAGGTATAATAAACTACCTATCATGCATCGATACTTGGTACTATCTACCGACTCACATTCTTCTTCTTTCATGAGTTTGGTATCGGAGGACATGAGGGTTTTCATTGGTTTAGATTCTTCTAAGCCAAATTTCTTAAGCATTTCTTTAATATATTTAGATTGATTAAAGGAAATACCATCTTCCATTTGTTTTATTTATAATCCAAGGAAGAAGTTAAGTTTACCCATCATGCTCATCTCGAACTTCGGTCATGATGATTTTTGAAATTCATCACACATGCTTGACAAGTCGAGCCGAATAATAATGTCGCGACAATATTTGAACGATGATAGGTTTGAACTTTTCTTCTTGTAAAAAGAGTGTTAGTCCTACCATTCCCATTATATTCAAGTTTTAATAAAAAAAGCTTTTAATACAATCATACCAAGCTTTGGGTGCTTGTTTAAGACCGTATAAAGCTTTCTTAAGTTTATAAACATGATCCGGTTTTTCAAAGTCAATGAATCCTGGAGGTTGTGCCACATATACCTTCTCATTGATAAAACCGTTCAGGAATGTACTTTTTACATCCATTTGGAATAGCTTAAAATCTAAAGCACAAGCATAAGCTAATAGTATCCTAATTGACTCAAGTCTAGCAACTGGGGCATAAGTTTCATCATAATTGATGCCCTCTTGTTGATTATAGCCTTGAGCAACTAACCTAGCCTTATTTCGAGAAACAATACCGTTCTCGTCTAACTTATTTCTAAACACCCACTTAGTTCCTATGATTGTCATATTCTAGTTGTGACCTACTCCCAAACGTGTTACAATGAATTGGATTTAATTCCTTCCTTGCATGGCGACTAACAACTATAATCCATTAAGGCTTTTATTCACATTCTAGGTATATAGCTGATATAAAAACAAAAGAAGTTACTTTGGTTTTGTGCTTGTGATCTAAGGGTTCTTTGGTTAAGGTTTCCTATGACATTTTCTAATAGATGGTTCTTAGATTCCTTAATATTGACTATTTCGTCAATCTCTAAAGTTTCACCCTCAATGTCATTTTCTAGGTTTTTCTTTTCAGTAACCTTAATTGTTTCTTCTTCATCTAAGTCATCATCCACCAAGGGTGATGTCTTAGAGGGTGGAGGAGTTTCATCGAATGTCACATTGAGTGATCCTTCAACTTTCCTAGTATGTTTATTAAGGATGATGTAGGCTTTACTATTTTGCGAGTAACCTAAAAAGACACCTTCATATGACTTGGGGTCAAACTTGGTAAGGTAGTCTTTAGTGTTTAAAATGAAGCACTTGCTTCCAAACACTCTAAAATAATCAAGATTAAGTTTCCTACCTCTCAAGAGTTTGTAAGGTGTTTTTCCTAAGATGACTCCAATTAGGATTCAATTGAGAATGTATGTTGAAGTATCTACAGCGTTAAACCAAAACTTTTGTGGTAACGATTGCTCATTCAACATAGCCCTACTCATTTCTTAAAGTGTTCTATTTTTCCTTTTAACCATGCCATTTGATTGAAGAGTGCGTGGAGCTAAGAAGTTTTGTGTAATTCCATTGGCATTACAAAACTCTCTAAATTGCACCTCATTATCAAATTCCCTACCGTGGTCGGTTCTTATTGACACTATTGTACATCCTAATTGGTTTTGAATTTTTTTACTGAATATTTTGAATTGATCGAAGTCTTCGGTTTTGTCCTTAAGGAATTTAGTCCAAGTATACCTAGAGTAGTCATCTACTATGACTAAGGTGTAGCGATTTCCACCGTAACTCCGTACGGCGGATGGACCGAAAAGATCCATATGAAGGAGTTCTAAGCATCTAGTCGTTGAGACTATATTCTTAGCTTTGTGACTAGCGTGAGCTTGTTTTCTAATTTTGCAAGCATCATAGAAGTGTTGATCAAACTTAAGCTTATGTAGGTTTCTAACTAATTCCTTAGGTGCTAACGATTGAATAAGACGCATATTGGCGTGACCTAATCTTCTATGCCACAACGTAGAGTTTTCTTCAATCGTTGCTAGACAAATCTGGTCTTTTGGCTTATTTCCTAATTTCATCACATATAAGTCTTTCTTCCTAATACCTCTACCTATGACCTTACCATCTTTAGTATTTTCACTATCATGTTCAGAGAAAGTTACTCTACACTTATTGTCACATATTTGTCCTACACTTAACAAGTTTAAAAATATCGTTAATTATCTACATGTTCTAACATTACTATTTAAGAGAAGTCATTTAAAATCATACCTTGCCAATGTTGTTACCGCGAAGATTGCTACCAAAAATAACATTACCTTCATTGTATGCCTTGTAGCTTGAGAAGATCTTTCGGTTACCCGTCATGTGTTTAGAGCATTCGATATCCTTTATCCACTCATCGGGTTCCAAGTCGACTCCAAGGCCTATCTATTTATACAAGTCAATGACTCAAACATTTGGTCCTTAATATCTCATGGGTCTAAAGTTATTAGTGCTAAACATCCCTTGCATTTGATGCAATTGGTTGGGATGTGGAAATGGAAGACATATTTTCCATGGCATGTAACTTTGACGTTGAAATTGTTCTAAGTTACAGGAAAGCCACAAGGTGAATTTTGTCGACCAGCGTTTCTTTTTGGTTGCGGTGTCTTAGGACGAGGATAATTGTTATTGACTCTTCTAGGTGGTGGAGTTTGTGATCTAAAATTCGGTTTTAAAAATCCAACTCCGGGTTTTGACAATGGCTTATAAAATTGTTTAACTTCATTATTACTAGCAACGGGAACTTTGACATTGTTTACTATTATGTGTTTTGGTCTAGGACCTAAAATAGATTTTTGAAAAGACACACTTTTCTCAGATCCAGGCGTAGCTGCTGGCGGTCCCATAATTATTTTGGGGGCGCCCCTATTTATGAGACCTCCATCAGAGGACGCATTTTTCTGAACTTTCACAAATTTTATTTCTTTAGTTCCACTAGATGATGCTTTAAATGAACTAACTCCTAAACCCGTTTTTCACCGGAAGATTTTTTATTACTTAACATTTCATTTAGACGATGTGTACTCTTTTCAAATTTATACAATCTAATGGCTTCCTCTTTGAAGTTTTTCATTTCAATTTTAAGCATATGACATTTTACACATTCAAGATCAACTCCCTTGTTTTTCTCGAGTGTAGACATTTTTTTAGAATACTAAGTTCTTTTTCTAAACTATTTCTAGTGGCTTTTAATCTTTTGTTTTTAGTGATTATCTTTAAACTCATTTTGCATAGTTTATCATTTTCATTATCTAAAACGAAATCATCTATTAATGAGTTTTCATCACTAAAGTAAGAGGATTTGGAACATACCCTCACTTGATGCTAGCACAAGGCACTTTCGTCATTGATCGTCTCATCATCTTCTTCACCGCTATCACTCCAAGAACCTCCGACAAAAGCTCTTTGGTTCTTGTCTTTCGGTGGTTTTAGACATTCTCTAATAAGATGATTTGGATCGCCGCATCTAAAGCATTTTCTATCACCTTTACCGTTTTTGTCATCACGGCTTCTTTGGAACGTCTTTTTGTCGTTCCGAGGTTGTCTCACGAATCTATCTCTTCTCTTAAAGAACTCCTTGAAGTCTCTAACCGCCATGGGCTAATTCTTCATCTTCACTTTCTGGAAGACGAACACCCTCATCAACTAGATTCTTTTCTTTAGCCCTTTAAAGCAAGAGATTTTTTTTCTCCTTAGCTTTAACTATTTCAGAATCTTTCTTGATGATCATCTCGTGAACTTTGAGATTCCCTATGAGTTCATCAAGTGACAGTGATGTTAATTTTTTTGACTCTTCAATCGCCGTGACCTTTGCTTTCCATTTAGGGTGTAGAGCCCTAAGAAACTTTCTAACATAATTCTTGCTAGGATAACCTTTATCAAGAGCTTTTAGAATAGTAATGATAGTATTAAATCTAGCAAAAGCCTAACCATTTTAGTTTCGAACATCAAATGTCGAATTGGTTCATATTGTTGTACCAAAAGGTCGATCTTGTTATCTTTGCCTTGGTTATTACTTGATGGGTGATTAACAAAGTTTTTTAAATTTCTTTTGCCGTATTACACATAAAAATTCTTTCTTATTCTTTTCTTGGCAAATCATTGTAAATAACCATTTTAGCTTCGTTATTTTTCGCAAGCTTCTTTTTAAGATCGTCACTTTGGTTTCCAAAAAGGATAACCTCGTCTAATTTGGTTTTCGGATTTTGTTGAATAGGTTGAAAATCACCATTAGTAATAATATGCCAGATATCAAGATCTTTTGATTTAACATATGTCTTGAATCTATTTTTCCAATAAATAAACTGGCGGAGGGGGGTGGGGGATAGGGGGGGTGGGGGGTTGGGGGGGCGGGTGGGGGGTTCGAGTCAGAGGGAAAGGGTGGTTTGGGGGGGTGAGTGGGCGAGGGTAGGGGGGGGGGGGAGGGGGGGGGTGGGGAGGGGGGGGGTGGGGGGTTGCATGGATTGCCCTTCTAGATATTTGTCGGAATCCATAGATCGATCCTAACTTTAAAATATAATATATTTTAAAAATATTGAGTGATCTTAGCTTCTGATACCAATTGTGGAAACTAGAAGGGAGGGGGGGTTGAATAGTTTACATGTTCTTTTTACGTTTTAAAATTTTGCTTTCAAAATACTTAGATTTGAATTGTATGTTCAATCAATCAACAATATGAATGAATAATGTAAATATATAAACTAATAATAATACTAAATAACAATTACAACAATATAAAGAGATGAAAGAAGGAACAATCAGACCAAGACACTAAGATTTATAGTGGTTCGGCTACGAAGCTCTTCTTCGCCCTACTCCACTCCCCGAGTATCCTACTCGAGATTTCACTATGTCAACAAGCTCCCTTCATGCGGAGAAAACCGTTTACACGTCGCTTACGTTATTTTCCAACACTAAGCTAAATGTCGAGTCCTAATCTTAGCTAGAACCAATCTACCACTTTACAAACACTACACAATTACAAGATCTACACTATTGGATTTGCACACAATCCGAATCACACAATTACACAAGATAATTAATAAAAATAGAGATTGATGCATAGAATAAGAAGGAGGAGCACTAAATCACAATTCTTTCTAGCGAATACGAATGTTCTTCTCTTACACTTGATAGAAGAATGAGAAAGATGAGATGAGATTGGATCACTTGAAACAAGATCTAAGAATGTTAGTGATCAAGAGATTTAGAGAGAGAAAGAAGGTTATCTAAAAAATTCGTGCAAGAGTAAGTCTTTTCTTTCTGGCCAAAATAGTGCAGGGGGGGTGGGGGGAGGGTTGGGTGGGGGGGAGGGGTGGGGAGTGGAGGGGCGGAGGGGGCGGGGGGGGTGAGAGGGTGGGGCCAGGGCAGAGCGGACGTGAGCGGCGAGAGCGGGGTCCGTGGGGGGGGTGGGCGGTCCCAGATATATCTGAGGGCCGCCGTCGGGCCCGCCCAGTAGACTACGCATCTGTTTTTGTTTTTTTGTGGGGAAGGTTGAATCTGTTATGGAACTTTCTTTTTTGAGGAGAAAATTTGAATTTCAAATTTAAGTTTTAAATAAAACTTTTCTTTTAATTAGAAAATATTTTGTATATTTATTTTTGTGAAAATACTTTTGTAAAAATGTGATGGTTAAGAGAAAAATATTTTCTTGATCACTAATCATGCTTAATGATTTGTTTGTCCATACCTTAATGTTATTATGAAAACATTAAGAGGTCGAAGAATATAAATAACGTTTATCATATTCATTATTTTGTTATTATCATAAAACAAAGTAGATGAAAATAGCCGGCATCTCTTGCAAGTCTGATTGGAGCAGTCTTGAATAAC